>CAUYRH010006495.1:0-49159 GCA_963574655.1 Perodicticus potto
ATGTCAACAAATGGAAAAACATACCATGCTCATGGCTGGGAAGAATCAATATTGTTAAAATGTCCATACTGACCAAAGCAATATACAATTTTAATGCAATTCCTATTAAAGCTCCATTGTCATACTTTAAAGACCTCGAAAAAATAATACTTAATTTTATGTGCAATCAGAAAAAACCTTAAATAGCCAAGACATTACTCAGAAATAAAAACAAAGCAGGAGGAATCATGCTACCAGACCTGAGACTCTACTATAAATCAATAGTGATGAAAACAGCATGGTACTGGCACAAAAAGAGAAAGGTAGATGTTTGGAACAGAATAGAGAACCAAGAGATGAATCTAGCTACTTACCGTTACTTGATCTTTGACAAGCCAATTAAAAACATTCAGTGGGGAAAAGACTCCCTATTTAACAAATGGTGCTGTGTGAACTGGCTGGTGACCTGTAGAAGACTAAAACTGGGCCCACACCTCTCACCATTAACTAAGGTAGACTCTTACTAGATTAAAGATTTAAACTTAAGACATGAAACTATCAAAATATTCGAAGAAAGTGCAGGGGAAACTGTTGAAGGAATTGGCTTGGGTGAATACTTTATGAGGAGGGACTCCCCAGGCAATTGAAGCAGCATCAAAAATACACTACTGGGACCTGATCAAACTAAAAAGCTTCTGTACAGCCAAGAACATAGTAAGCATAGCAAACAGCCCTCAGAATGGGAGAAAATATTTGCAGGTTATGCCTCCGACAAAGGTTTAATAACCAGAATACACAGAGAACTCCAATGTATTAGAACAAGTGATCTCATCGCAGGGTGGGCAAAGGACTTGAAGAGAAAATTCTCTATAAAGAAGACAGGCGCAAGGCACAAGAAGACACATGAAAAAATGCTCACCATCCTTAATGATCAGAGAAATGCAAATCAAAACTACTTTGAGATATCACCTAACTCCAATAAGATTAGCCCACATGACAAAATCCCAAAACCAGAGATGTTGGCGTGCATGTGGAGAAAAGGGAACACTTCTACACTGCTGGTGGGAATGCACACTAATACGTTCCTTTTGGATGGGTGTTTGAAGAGTACTTAGAGATCTAAAAATAGAACTGCCATTCGATCCTATAATTCCTTTACTAGGTATATACCCAGAAGACCAAAAATCACATTATAACAAAGACATCTGTACCAGAATGTTTATTGCAGTCCAATTCATAATTGCTAAGTCATGGAGGAATCCCAAGTGCCACGAATGTATTAATAATTGTGGTACATGTATACCATGGAATACTATGCAGCCTTAAAGAAAGATGGAGACTTTACCTCTTTCATGGTTACATGGATGGAGCTGAAACATATTCTTCTTAGCAAAGTATCTCAAGAATGGAAGAAAAAGTATCCAATGTACTCAGCCCTACTATGAAGCTAATTTAAAGGTTTCATATGAAGGCTATAACCCAACTATAAAACAAGAATATGGGAGGTGAGGGGAGAGGGGATGTTGGGGTACAGGGAGGGTGGGGCCACACCTATGGTGCAGCTTGGAAAGGTACAGGCGAAACTTACTAAATGCAGAATACAAATGTCTTCATACAATAACTAAGAAAATGCCATGAAGGGTATGTTAAACAGTGTGATGAAAACATTTCAGACTGTATATGAAACCAGCACTTTGTACTCCTTGATTGCACTAATGTACGTAGCTATGATTTAATAAAAAAAAAAAAAAGAAAATACAAAATAAAGAATAAAGTAAGTTCCAAACATATCTATACATATATATTTTAAAAAAGGAATCTGAAAGGCCTGTTAAATCTCATCCAACTTCTTCAGCCCACATTACAGCCTCTACCTTGTTTTATTTTTTTTTTAAAAAGAGGTTAATCCATATAATTAATGTACAATTTCAAAAATCGAAATGAGCTTGACTTTCAGTCAGACACAAATTAAGATTTTGCTTTTCAAATCTAAAGCTTGATCTTACTCTGATTCAAGATCAGATATCACTCTTACATAAAAGTTATTATCTCTTTTTGCTATGCCAACTAAGGTTTTCTTAGGTTGTCTACATACTTAACCACCTTAAATATTTTGACTTATTACAAGTTAAAATTTATAATATCACTTCTCAGCCTTTTAGCTGAGATCAAGTGTAAAATTTGTAATTTCAAATTAAATGATCTAGATTTTGAAATGGACAACTTAAACTAAATAATTGCTAAATATTCAATCAACTCTATGTTAGGTAGACACAAGAGATATGTGCTTTATGTGCTTTTATGGGTGTGTGGTTATGCCTTGGCTAAAGTTGAAGAATCTTCCTGGCAGCCAAGATAAAAAGGAAAACAAATGTTATATGGATGTTATCATTTGATAAAAGGAAGAGCTCTAATTCATTGGAAGAGAACCACTTTCCTGGAATTATACCTCAAGATTGAATTTGTCACAAAGATCCAGATGCAGAGGGTATCTGACCAACATCATAGGTAATATCTTTAATAGAAACAACAACAATGACAACAAAATATCAGAAACATATTTATGTGTGTTATTCTTAGAAAGCTCATACTCTGCCCCCCTGCCTGAGCAATGCCAAATATGGCCAAGGAATGACACAAGCATCTCTGGAAGAGTATGTTGTCTATATAGGTAGGGCTTTGGAGACCTGGAAAAGTAAAACATGTAGCATATCTAATAAGATATGTTTCTACACACAGAAATGCTTTAGAACAGGTTTAGGCAGAGGCAGCAGAGCTGCCAGCTCTTGTTCCCCTCAATGCCAAGTTGCCAGAGAGTGAGGAGTCTGTGTGGCTGTGGGGATAGAAAGATCCCTATGCCTTAGATACTGCATGCATGGATCATCAGGTTGACATTTTCTTAGAAAATTTATACAACTTGAGTTAATTTTCTTTTTGCCTCCAGAGGAAGGGTCATCTAGCTTCTTCACAGAAATGGGTTTGCCAAAATTCATCCATTTACTCATTCAAAACCATTGATATTATTGACCAAATACTATAGACAGGCACTGAGAAAACAGAACTGGACTAGATTCTTAGGACCCTTACAAAATCTTTTAGCTAATCCAGGCATCTTGAATGCCTCTGAATTCAACGTTTAGAGCTCATTTATGGCATTTATCATGACAGTCTACAGGCCACTACTTTTAGCAATAAAAACCCATTTTGTGACAGTCACATGCTAATGAGGAAAGCCCTGGAGGTGTTGGCATTTCTGATAGAAAGACAGGGGAGTGAGAGGAGTGAGGGCACATTAAAGACAAATTCTACATACTTTATATTTTTTAGTAAAACTAACATACCCACTGAGTTTCTTAATATTTTTCTGATATTTTATTGAACACATCCTATCAATTTTGATTCCTTAGGCCTTAGATTATCTAGGAAAATAAAACTATTGGCTATTCTCCAATAAAGAAAAATGTTTACTCTTTCCACCTTACTCTTTCCACCTAACACCCCTGGGGACACCCACTTTTCTTACCTTGCTCCTCCAGTTAAGTCTAAAACAGTGATTCTCAACCTGTGGGTGTGACTGTGTTAAAGGGCCGTGGCTTTAGGAAGGTTGAGAACCACTGGTCTAAAAGATAAAAACGAGAAAATGCTCACAGTTTTCAGAGAAAAAAAAATTTAATCTTACCTCTTGCCTGGATAACAACTGCCCACTACCTAGCTGATTTTTATAAAATCATCTGTAACATATTTTTAAATAAGAATTTGAAATGAGTTAACTTCTTTTCATTACTGCACCTTCTTGGAATTAAGGCGCCAGCTGCAGGAATATCATGCTGAAACATTATTTACATTCTGGGCAAACAATCTTTTAAACCTAATTTTACTAGTCTAAGCAATGGTTCTGCTAATGTTGTTCCAATAAATAATCTAAATTGAAAAACTAGCTCTCATTAGGAATCAGAAGAGGAAGGGTCAGAGAAGAAAACGCTTGTCCAGATTCATGTATAATCACAAAATCATACTGTTCATAGGCACAGAAGTACATAGAGACTCTCACTGTCATCTCTCATGAAGAGATCGTATTTGGGGATTATTTATAATGAGCCAATAGACAGGGCTGAAGAATCATCAATTCCTACTTAAAATACCCCTGAACACTGGAGGTTCCTACGTCTCACTATTCATATATGGAGAATAAATATGAAGGTTAATAAAACTAAACTAAAAGGACAGGGTCATCAATTTCATAAAACTTACTTGGTGGACTGAAGAATTCATAAACTTTCGATTCAGCTATTTCATGGGAGCAGCTTCCTTGCCAGGCACCTTAACGGAGAGTTTAATAGACAGTTAAACAGCTGTGTCTACACCAGGCCTGGCAACCCAGTCTCTTGATTTAATAGACCGTGCTGGAGCAGTCTGGCAAAATAAGCAAGTTGGTATCTTAATTAAAACTCTGAAAAATGAACAGAAATGCACTCACTTTTGAAAATAAACAAGTCTTTTTCTAAAGAAGTAAATTCAATCTCAGAGAGAGACAGCCACATGGGCTGCCAATGGATGAAGACTTGGGGACACAATCTCACAGTGTGAGATTCTCAGTGCTTCACAGTTGGAAACTGGTAGCTCTCTCCTCTACCCATCCTCAGTACAATACAAATGGTTATTAGTAACAACTTAGAAAATGGCACTCAGTTGAAGATCTTTATGCCTCCCAGTTGTCTGTAGCCTATTATGGACCTGGATCTTTTTTATTTATTTATTTATTTATTTTTATTTAGGTCTCTAAAAGGGTCTCTCAGGCTGAGTACAGTGCCATCATCATAGCTCACTGCAACCTTGAACTCCTGGGTTCAAGTGATCCTCCTGCCTCAGCCTCTCTAGTAGCTGGGACTACAAGTGTGTGCCACCACACGAGGCTAATGGTATTTTATTTTATTTGTAGAGATAGAGTGTCACTAAATTGCCAAGATGGCCTCATGTGATAATCCCCCCTCAGCTTCCCAGAGTGTTAGGATTACAGGCGTGAGCCACCACATCCAGCCTCTGCTAAGGACCTGAATCTTTAATAGCAATTTACCATAATGAAAGAGCAAGTAGGTTGATTCCACACCTTGGCAACTGTGAATTGAGCTGCAATAAACATTCTAGTACAAATGTCCTTATAGTAAAATGATATTTTTTTTCCTTTTGGGTAGATACCTGGTATTGGGATTGTGGGATCAAATGGAAGGTCAACTTTTAGTTCTTTGAGGATTCTCCATACTTCTTTTCAAAGAGGCTGTATTAGTTTGCAATCCCACCAACAAGGTAAAAGTATTCCCTTTTCTCCACATTTATGCCAACATTTGCAGCTTTGGGACTTTGTGATGTGGGCTATTCTCACTGGGGTTAGGTGATATGATGTCCTCAGGTGGTTTTGATTTGCATTTCTCTGATAATTAGGACGATGAGCATTTTTTCATCTGTTTTTTGGCCACTTGTCTGTCTTCTTCTGAGGAGGTTCCACTCATATCACTTGCCCAGTGGTAAATGAGATTGCTTGCTCTTTTTCTGTTGATTAATTTGAGTTCTCTATAGATTCTGGTTATCTAGATGGTCAGATTTGTAACATGCAAATATCTTTCCCTTTTCTGAAGGTTGTCTGTTTGCTTTAATTATTGTGTTCTTAGTCAAGCTTTTTTGCTTAATTAAGTCCTATTTATTCATTTTTGTTGTTGTGATTCCCAATGGAGTCTTCTTCACAAAATCATTCCCCAGGCTGATATCATCAAGAGTTTTTCCCACACTTTCATCTAGGATTTTTATCATTTCATGTCTTAGATTTAAATCTTTTATCCATTGTGAGTCAATTTTTGTAAGACTTTACATCTTTTGTATTAACCTTTGATGGAGCTGGAGAACATTCTATTTAATTAAGCATTTCAATAATGAAAAAGCAAGTATCCAGTGTACTCAATTCTAATATGAAGCCAGTAGATGAACAAATATATACTCACACAAGAGAAAAACTCAAGTTGGGGGGTGAGGAGGATTGGTTTGCTCTCACCTAACAGGCACAATGTCAGGGTATATGGCACAACTACAACTTGGACTCTACCTGACAAACTTAAACGATATAACCTAACCGCCTGTACCCTCATATTAACCTGAAATTTAAAAAAGAAAGAACAAGTATCACTCCTTCAGAATGGACTCATCAGTAATTAGTTCTTCATATTGTAAGAAGACCTACTCTCCATCTCCTGCAATCAGCATCCCCACTCCAGGTAAGAATTCCCAATAAGAATGGTGGCTCACTCCTGTAGTCCTAGCACTCTGGGAGGCCAAGGAGGGTGGAATGCTTGAGCTCACAAGTTTGAGACCAGCCTGAGCAAGAGTGAGACCCTGTCCCCTAAAAAATAGCCAGGTATTGTGCATTGTAGTGGGTGCCTATAGCCTCAGTTACTTGGGAGGCTGAGGCAAGAGGATCAATTGAGCCCAAGATTTTGAGGTTTCTGTGAGCTATGACACCATGGCACTCTACTGAGGGCATCAAAGTAAAACTCTGTCTTAAAAAAAAAAAGAATTCTCAATAAGCTGTGGGTATCTCTCCATGGAATATTTTTATGAGGCTTAAGCAGGCTTTATTTAGTGATAACCAGTTATCTACATATCTTTTCTATAGTTGGCCTTTTCTTACTGAGAAGGTGGTTGAAGTGTTCCTTCATATTTATTGATCTGATGCCACAGATTAAACTGTATGATCTCAGAAAATTCTAGAATATGAATATATTCTGTCAAAGCCTGTGTGGCTATACCACTAATAGAAGCAGTGCAAATCAGGTTCTAATCTTAAGTGGTGTAAAGTAAGAGAGCATCCTCTCTCTTCCTCCTGTTAAATCTATATAATGATGTGACATGCCAATATCATGGTTTTTAATAATTTAATCCAGCAGTCACCAAGAGAAACAATGAATGTCAAAGAAGAGTTATTGCAAAAAGTGCTCAATATGAAAAGCAAAAATTATTATTAGTGCAGAGGCTCTAGCATTCATATAGAAAATGTAAATAATTCCAATGAAGTCAATTTTGTGTGTTCATTTGAGGGGAAAGAGTTCAATTCCAACAGACTATTATTTTGCTGGAAAACAGATATCAGATCGTAAAAAATACAGATCTTTTTTTTCAACTGCCAAAGTGAGCATATTAATTTGTTAAGACTGCCATAACAAAGTACCACAGACTGGTTTGACAACAGAAATGTATGTTCTCACAATTCTGAAGGCAGGACTCTGAGCTCAGCTATCAGCAAGGTTGGCTTCTTTTGAAGTCTCTCTCCCTGGTATGTAGATGGAATCTTCTACCTTTGTCTTCACATGGTTTTAACCCTCTGTGTGTTGGTGTCCTAATCTCCTTTCTTTAGAAGGACATCAGTTATATTGGATTAGGGCTCACCATAATGATTTCTTTTTAACTTAATTATCTGTTAAAGGCTGATTGTCCAAGTTCAGTCACAGTCTGAGCGATTGGGGATTAGGACTTCAATGTATGAATTTTGGGGAGGACACAATTCAGCCCAAAGCAGCGAGCAATTAAAAATATTTGTCCTGGGCGGTGCTGTAGCTCAGGGGGTAGTGTGCTGGCTGCATACACTGAGTTTGGTGGGTTCGAACCGGTTAGCTAAAACAACAATGACAGAAATGGCCAGGTGTGGGTGGTGCCTGCGGCTCGGTGAGTAGGGTGCTGGCCCCATATACCGAGGTGGCGAGTTCGAACCTGTCCCCGTCCAAACTGCAACAAAAAAATAGCCAAGTGTTGTGGTGGGCACCTGTAGTCCCAGCTACTTGGGAGGCTGAAGCAAGAGTATTGCTTAAGCCCAAGAGTTGGAGGTTGCTGTGAGCTGTGATGCCATTGCACTCTACCAAGGACAACAAAGTAAGACTCTTACTCTAAAAAAAAAAAAAAAAAAGCCAGGTGTTGTGGTGGGCACCTATGGTCCCAGCTGCTTGGGAAGCTAAGGAAGGAGAATTGCTTGAGCCCAGGAGTTGGAGGTTGCCTAGGAGCTATAGCTGTGAGCCATGACACCATGGCACTCTACCCAGAGCAACATAGTAAGACTTTGTCTCCAAAAAAACAAAAACGAAAACAAAAACTTGTCCTGTGAGTTCAAGGCAAAGTTATCTCTTGTGTATTCTGAAGTACCAAACTCTGAGACCCTAGACAAGCAGTTCTCAACCTGTGGGTTGTGACCTACAGGAACTGTATTAAAAGGCCGCGGCATTAGGAAGGTTGAGAACCACTGTTCTAGACCCAGGCAAGTCTCTTGAGCCCTTTAAAGGTCAACGTGGGCCAGCTCTTTACTGCCTGCTGGACATCTCCAACAAAATCCCTGATCCTCATGTTTAAGACAGAACTCTTTTCCTGCCACTCTGAACTTATCCTTCCTTCCATCCTAGTCTTCCCATTTCAGCAAATATTAGCACTTTTATCCAGTGGCTTTGTCAAAGTCCTAGACATTGTTCTTACTTCTACGCTTCTTTTCACACCCCCTGTAGTGTCCTTCAGCATCCCGTCTACCTACTTTCCCAGCGTGATCTGCTCCCTAGCCCGTCTCCCAGGCTCTGCTGCTGGAACCCCAACTTGGCTCCCTGCAACACTTCCAATGGTGGGCTACTGGCTCCAGTAGATTTTCCCAATAGTAGTCAAATTGAACCTTTTAGGGTGTAAGTCAGATCATGTCACAATTAGAAAATAAAATCCAAATCAAATTCTTGCTATGGTCTACAAGGTGGAACATCATCTGTCCCTGCTGAACTGGGTGGCCTCCATTTCTCCCAGTCTTCCTCACCCAGGATTGCAGGCACTGAACTGTTCCTAATTTTCTTCTACCAAACAAACTTCCTTTTGTTGCCCATTTTCTTCGCACCCAGCATTCTGACAAACCATCATCACTAAGGTATCAGTGAAGTTTGTAGGTTTGTGTATTATTTCAAATGACATTTAATTATCACCTGGGGCCTTCCATGTGCCACACCCAGTGCAGTGGGGGAAAAGCCAGGCTCAGAATGGTCCAGAGGAGAAGGTCATTTTAAGTGGGCATCTTTGCCTAAGGCCCCAGAACATTTTTTATGTGGCTGTCAACTTCAGCTTCACAGACTGTTGGTCCCTAGTGGTGACATCCCATTTATAAAAAAACTAATTAGGTTTTCTGTTAGAGAATTCTTTGTTCTTTTATTCCTCTTATTTTCTAGATAGACGGTTTATTGTTATTCATTGTAATTTTAGGATGATAAGATACTACAAACATCTTGCCTTTCTCTTAGTAATACTAAATACTTTCTATAAAACAACACAATTATATCTATTTTTTACATTGGAATATTTCCATTAAATTAATATGAGATGTAATATTTCTTTTTTAATGGGCAAAAAATTGTCGTTTTGGTGTTTCACCCCGTTGCTCGGCCCTTATCACTTTAGTGCTGATGTGCCACTAAACAGCTGCTGGGAGCTGCATGTCTTTGTTGAGGATGGGCAAGACCACTCCTCCCCACTCACTGGAGGCAGAAGTGCCAGGGGAACCAACGACCCCACCTCAGCAGCCTTTTTAATGACTGATTGCAGTTGGTATCTAAGTACCCCAGCTGTCTCTACCCTCTGGCAGGATTACTTTGTAATATATCCTGTAACATTGCTCAGAATTTCTTCATAGAAGTAATCTCCAGCTTAATTCTAGGGGCAGCAGACTTAATGTCCCTTAACTGGATGCCTTTTCTTCCCTGTCTTACTCCTCACTCCTCTGCTGTGTTTCCTGTACCTAGTGTGCTAGTCAATGGGGGCTCAAAACACAAATGGAGAGAGCTTCTCTCTCCCCACTGGAATTCTCTCCCTCTACCAGGAGCTTTAGTGTTTTCTGTATTCTTTTCTGTAAATCAATTATGTCTAACCACTGAGGGGTGGGGGTGGGGGAAATAATGTAATGAAGAACAATAAAACACATGTATTTAGAAAAAAAAAAAAAGATAAAACCCGACACTGACCAGCCGCGTCGAGGAACTCCGAGAAGGTCTCCACCGGCATGAACTCCTCCTGGAAGGTTTTTAGGGCTTTGTCGGCAGCTTCATAGATGGGCATGTCATTGTGGCGGATATATTCAGCTAGAGAGCAGGACCAGCCTCCCTCCGTGTTACTGGTAGGCACCTTCTAAAAGAAATAGCAGGAGACAGGGCGAGGAGGTGGGCTATTTAACACCTCAAGTCAGCCCATTTCAACCCTGCAAAGAAAGAGCCCTCCCAGGTACACCACAGCTTTCCCTGGAAGTTTTGTTTCCTGCAACAACAAAACTTCGTCCCTCATAGAGCCCCTTATTAGGTGCTGTGCCCCTGGCTCCAACAACCTACTGAATTCTTTCTCCCCCACACATTTCCATGCAAAGCAAAGGAAACTGTCAACACATTTTGACTGAGCTGTTTCATTCAGGTGGTAAGAGGAAGCACCCCAAATACTCTCAATTCTCTCAAGGCAGAAAGGGTCCTAAGGCAAGAGAGGCTGTAGGGGGCCCCAGCTCACACGAGGCAGCAGAGTTTATCCAAATACAGGGGCCAGAGCAACAAAAGGTGACTGGAGGGAAGGTTTTCCTCAGGAAGTGGGCTTGCAGCAGGCTTGAGAGCCAGAGACAAGCACGATCTCGGCTACAAACACATCTCAAGGACTCATCAGTCCCTTCTCACAGGGCATTTGCTTCTTAGGAGCAAAGCACCCCTAGGCCTGAGTGTGGAGGCAGGGTCAGAGCCTGAACATGGACATTTTACAGCCCTGCCCACACATGCTGGGCCTCCACCAGCTTCCTTACCTTAAACATGTTGTAAATGAGATCGACGAGGGCCCAAAAGAGAAGGGAAGAGCGATAAGCAGAGTAGTCCTTCACTGCCTTATCTGTCAGCCTGGAAAAGAAAAATCAAATTCCATCCCAAGAAGCTCCTAAGACACTCATGAGGACACAGTGACGCATTCTGGGCACAAGGGATGAGTCTTAGCAATCTGTGTAGCACAAAGTCCCTGCCGCCTGCCTACCTGCTTGGGAAAAAGCAGCTGTGGGCCAGAAAATCTAGAGCCCTGGGACCCAGGTTATTGACTACAAAATGTTCCATGAAGTTCACCTGGCTCTCTTGGAACTCATATTCTGGATCGAGGTAAATGGAACCGAAGGAAGTGGAGGGAGGACACAAGTTGCAACATGGCAATTAAGTGGTACGGACTTAAAGAAGCCAAAGGAGTCCTGTGTCTCCCGTGTTCAGCCACCACATAAGCTCTTGGACTTAGCCGTACCCAACAAATGAAGCACGAAACAGGGGTCTACTTCAGTCCACGCTCCCACCAGGAGAAATTCATCACCTGTCAGCAGCCAAACACAGTGACTTGTCAGACATGTGTTCTGCAATGACAGCAAGCTGGTAGGAAATCGGTGTTGAGTAACAGTAATGTCTAGGACAGAGCATGCAACCACCCTGACACCTCCTAAATCCTCAGATAATCTGGGTTAGTCGCCACACCCCTTTGTTTCTAACTAGGATCTTCTCTCCCTAATCCAATGATTCAGTTCAGGATTAAAGACTAGGCAGTCCCTTGCGATACTGGGGGTCATCTCTGCCATGTTCAGTGCCTTCCCAAAAGACACTTTTGGTCTAAGGAATTATTTCACCAGGGAGAGCTACTGTGAAATACAGGAAGACCAGACTTCCCTCGGCAGAGGCAGTGAAATATCAGCATCAGGGTTCAGTTTCTACCACCCAAGCTCTACAGAGATTGTGTCTGCCCAAAGCCATCACGTCTGTAATAAGCAAGTAAAGTCCAGATGAGCTCTTGTCATGGAGTATTCTATACCTTGGAACACAAGAGAATAGATCCCATTACTAACGGGATAGGTACTAAACATTTACTTGAGTATTAAAATGCATGCGTATAAGTAAGAATCATAAAAACAAGACAAGCACAGATGTTATTTTCTATAGAAGCTAAAACTATATGGGCCTCAAATTACCATGAGACAGACCATCCACATTCAGTAAATGTTTAATTCACAAAAAAGCAAAGCAAAATAACAAAATGAGACAATACCCTATTTACTAAAACGTGCTTCCTGTAGCCTCTCTCCACCCCAATTATCTGCCCAAACCCCCACTTCCTCTCCTTCATGCCCATACACAGGGATGCTACAGCCCACAGACAAGGACATCCACCCACCCTCTGCAACTCCACATCCTGGCAGATAACAGACAAATCCTGATGGATGCCCAAGAACATCCCAGACTTCTATACTGCCAAGTTCCTGGCAAAGAAAGCTTTTCTTGAGTGTAAACCATGCAGAAGAGGCCAGCTTCTCTTCAGTTTTCTGTCCATCTGTTACTGTCCCCACCCCATGGTGTAAAGAACTTAAGACAAAGGCTGCAGCCAATGACACTGTCCCAATACTAAGACGATGACTGTAACTGCCCTCCCAGCCATGGGCTCTCCTGCATGGGTGGCCTGATGCCCCGCGAACCCTCAGTGCCTCTTCTAGTCTGTTTTGAGAGCACCTGGCTCGTAGCCCCAGACTAGGACCAGGCTTAGTCCTTTTCTGTGGCTGTTCTGCTTTAATAAGCAGAAATCTTGAGTGACCCTGCCCAAGTTAATTATTTAAGGTTAATTAGTAAAGGTGACCAAACTGTTACAGAGAAAATGGGAGCTCACGAATGTAACTCACGCTGGATTTCCTAATTGAGCTGTGACCAAATCAGCTTTTCCTTAACTGCCTAGGACAGTAATGAATTCTAGTCTCCTAATTGAAAGCAAAACAGCTCCTGTGAGCTCAGATTTCACACCTGCCATAAAAAGCCTGTACCCAATAAATGGTTGCTCTGTTTGTTATGGACATAAGCTGAGTCTGACTTATCAACAGCTTAGCAGCCTTGAGATCTAACTCTTGATTTCTAGCACCTACTTAACTTTTACTGCTGCCAGGCTCTTGGGAAACACTGCAACATGCTATGTTTGGAATGGGGCAGGGGTTACACAGGAATCTAATAGGACTCCCCCCACACAAACGAGCTGCTACTGGCCAGATCCAACCTTAGCGCTCCACCCTGGTCTCTCTGGGGTGCAAGGCACCTATAGACCAGCACTGCTTGATCCATCATAGCAGATGGAGAACAGCCACCAGGTGTGCCAATGCAGACACATGCTGCTTCCACCTGACTTGTCATTACCATGGCCCCAATGGTTTCCCCTCTGCTTCCTTGCTGGCCCACTAATATGGAAATGATCCCTGGAATCCTGGAGTAAAGCAGAATCACAGGGAGAGATCTTTGCGGGGCAGAAGCAAGCTGCCAAACCCAGAGCCTGTTCTGTAGCTCCCTAGGGTGAGCAGACTGTTCAGGGCCACTGTCAGCCAAAGTGGTGGCCATGGAGTCCCCTCTGTGCCCAGCAGTTGATGCAGGACCCCAGCTGCTGGTGGTTTATGGTTGTTTCTCTACAATACCTCCCTTCTGCCCTAAACTGCAGGGTCACAAAACAAACGCCACTCCTTCCTGACACACTGCTCTTTCTTTGGGAGGTATCCACGTGAACAGAAGAGCAGGGCTACAAGGACAGAGGCTCATGGAATATGGGCAGACGGGATAGCAATACATGCATAACCAAAAAGCAAGAATGATGGGCCTTTAATTATTAGAGAAGAAAATATCCAGCAACAGCCATGCTGAAACTTTCCCTGTTTAAGCCAAAAGCAGTAAGATTTTAAAAACCTGGTTATGGGCCTCACCCCTGCCGGCCTTCGTCTTCTCACTGATTGGATTGCCCTGTGCCTGGCTGCCTTCCTCTTTGAATTTTCTATAGCAAGTAAGTCAAGCCCAGCTCCACCTTTTTAGCATCTGAACACAAAACCCAGAGGTAACCAAGCAATTGCCAGTCTTTGGCCCAGACTCTGGGCCCTACAGACTGAGAAGCACTGGCATCAACTGCCAAGTCCACCTAGGACACTGGGAATACACATTCCAGGCGACGCTTCCTGAAGCAGGTACTGACCTGGTGGCCCCTCCAGGAGCCACTGCCCGGGCCTGCGAGGTCACCAGCAGCCTCCGCAAGATTTCCATGCGCGTGGCTCTCCACTGCTCAGGGGGCAGGATGTGGAGGGCCAGGACTGTGAAATAGTGGGGCCCATCCACTTCAAAGGCACTCTCTACCCACTTCTCTTTGGGCTGTTCCAGGAAGCCTTGGAGGTTCTTCTCTTCTCGGGAAGTTGCTCGGGTTCTGGAAAAAAAGGAGCACGATGGAAGCAGGGGGGTAGCAGGGCACAGCTGTAAGGGGGAAAGGGCTTACTAGGCTTCTTGTCTCCTCATCAGGCGTGTTAAACTCTGGACTACTAAAAACACCCCTCCCCCCAACTGTGCCACCCACCCCCTCTTTGGCAGTCCAGGTGGTCTCCCCTCCCAGGTCCTTCTTGTGGCATCTTCCTTAACCCCCTGCCCCTACCCCCTCCCCCAGCTCTGACACCAATCCAAACAACCACTGACCCCAAGGACCTAGTGTGAGGCACGTTCAAACTCCCCACATGGAACTGCCCCACAATTCAGGAAGCCGAAGAAAGTGAAGTGATTTATTCAGTCACCAAGTCAAAATAAGAATCTAGAGCAGCGGTTCTCAACCTGTGGGTCGCGACATTAGGAAGGTTGAGAACCACTGATCTAGAGTCTGTAACTTGGGTCCACCAGTCTTACTATATTTAAGTAGTTTGCATTAAATTTGCACCCAATCCCTTTCTCAGGCCCGTGGTGCCGTCTGTCTGGTTTACTGTCTTAGGACCTGAGACACAGGGTCTCCCAGGCGAGTGCAGCTTCTCACTCTTGCTCTTGACTAAGCTGCAATGATCATTATGGTCACAGCACAGCTGAATCCTTTTCCTGGATAATCTTAATCCTCATAGGAACTTTCCAGGACAGATGCTACCACTATCCCAATTTTACAGAAAAGGAAAACTGCAGTAGAGAGAAGGTAAGGATTCTGCCCAAAGTCACACTGGGGCAAGAACTGGGATTTGAACCCAGGAGGTCTGGTTCCAGAGTCCATCGACTCCATCTTCCTCCACAAGGGATCACCGGAGCAGCACTGAGGATCACGCAAGTCCCTTGACGCTACACTTCTGGGAACACACTCTCCTCATAACCTGGACGGTATTCTTGTGCCACAAATGCTTAATGCTCTACCCTAATTCTGTGAGGGACAACAAACACACCAACCACAAGCCACTGCTAGAATCTGCATTCCCAGGTCTGCAGAGGGCTCTGCCACAGACACTGACTCTGGGCAAGTAGCAGGGGAGTGTGCAAGGACACCTTGCCTCCTTCCGCTCCCTGTAAAATGAGCATGGATCGAACCAGTGGAGACACGCAGCTTGATCTCCCAGCCTCAGCTCAGGCTCCGCTCTAGCTCACGGTGGTCACGGTATGACATACTTGCCTTTACACACAAATGCTTCACCAAAGGCACACAGCCTCCCTGTGACCACCGATGCCAAATGGCCGGGGGGTGGGCGGAAGCAGTCTGTAGCTGAAAAACAGCTCCTCTCCACGGAGCTTCTGGGTCAGCCTCCGACTGACCAAAGAAACTGTGGTAAAGCAAAATCCTCCTCCAGCTAAGGGGCTTGAGCATAAGCTACAAATATCCGGCATTTGAAAAACACAGTGACCCCTGAAGTCACCAACTCCATTCCAGTGGGTAAATCATGGAGCTTCACCCCGACCCCAGCCCACTGGATGTGTTTTTCTCTCTGGAGACTGGAGCAGTCCAGGCCACCTCACAGCTGCCAAAAGACATGTCTCTGCAAAAACCAAGGCTCTGTCAAGGGCCCTAAGAACACTGGCAATTAGCACCACTCGAGTCTGAGGCGGAGGCTGGACAGGGGGAAGGCTTGTGCCACCAGCAGTGCCAGGTGCTGCTTCTGCCTGTCTAAGTGGCTTAGCAGGTGACGTGACGTGCTGACAGACCTACCCTTGCATCATTAACAATGATGCCTGTGGTCTAAAAGTCAGCCTTTTATCTCACAAGGAAATGGGAGGCAGGAAGGACACTGCTGAAGACAGAGGCCCAGAGAAAACAAGAGACAGACTGTCCAGGTGCCAACTGTGCTGCAGCTGTCTCGGGTGGAGTGTGCACACCTTTCCACAGGCTGTCAGGTCCCAGCCAGCAGAACTGTGAGAGCCCTGCTAAGAGGTGAGGCCGACCAGAAAGAAGGCCCCGAACTACACTGAAGGGCAGAGGGAGAGCCAATCTCTCAACCTGTGTTTAGAACCTGGAGTGGGATGAAACAGGAATCTTCTCTACCTTCTCTAAGTGCCTCTTTAGAAATACGTTTTTAAGTATTAACCTAACTGTTCCACAACACGCATGTGGACAAAAATACACATCTTTCTTCCAGGCTCCCTGCCTCTGTTTACTTCCCCAAATAATCCTCAGTCTTCCCTGCCTCACATTTGCCAGAAGCATTACTTGCTGGAGAGAAAACAGAGATAACAAATTCAGTTTCCCATTTATGAGAAGGGTTCTCAGCTCTGCTATGTTCCCTCCATGGGAAGCCCTGACCTGTAACAACCCGCATGCCCGTCACAAATGACTGTGGTGTGGCTCTGACCCATGGCCTCTTCCCATGAAAGAAAATAGCCTAGAAGGTAGAAGGTGGCTACACAGAAGTAGAGGCTTCCATGGTCTGGCTTCTTCCATTTCCTGATTCCCCAGGAGCTGAAGGTCAGCCCAAGGACACATCCCTTGACTGCCCGTGGGGAGAGATAGGACAGTTTTAGAAAGGAAGTTGCCCTGATAGTTTGGTTCTACATGATCCCAAAAAGCCGCGATGAACACCCCTGCCTCATTAAGAAGGCTGCTTTGGGTCAGATATTTGCTCTGGAACTAATAGGAGGATATGGACCAGTGCGGGGGATCATGCTGGGCAGAGGAATGCAGGATGGGTCAGCCCAGATGCCACCCGCACACAGGATACTGACGTGTTCAGGACGTAAAGCACAGTGTGAATGATGTACGGGATCAGGTGGATGTTGCTCTCCCGGCCGCCCCCACCAGTGTCTGCGCTGAACGACTGCTCCATGGCGAAGCGCAGGAATAGCAGCTTGATGTCGTGGATGTTGAGCTGGTACGTGGGCTCCCGCTGGCCCGTGCACTCCTGGAGGTAAGTGTTGTGCCTAGGGGGGAACAGAACAAACATGGAAGCGGAGTGCGTCTCCCACTGAAAACCCAGTTTGGAAGACAGAGGCTCACCCCACCCTCCACTATACCGGTAGCTGCAAAGGTTAATCAATGAGGAGGATGAAAAGGGAAAGTGAGGACAAAAGCTGGACCAGCAGGAAGATAAGACTTAAGACACTTTCAGTTTTGCCGTAACGATGTGAAACTCTCCAAGTTCTCATGAGAACCCAACACTCTTTGGACCCCATTTCTTAATGGACAAATGTCACAGGACATAGCATGGCCACATTTGGAGTAAATTTTTATCCACTCTGACTCCTCAACCTCCAAATAAAAGGTTTTCTCCTATGTCAATATACATCCCCATCTATCTGGGCTCTGCCTCTTACTAACTGCGTTACCCTGAGTAAGTTGCTTAACGGCCTGGTCTCTTAATTTCTCCATCTGCAGCGTGTGTAACAGTGCGTGGTAAGCACCTCAGCATGCTGCACGTTACTGCCAGGTGCCTGTTTCATGGCAGGTACATTTTATGCCTGAGCTTTAAAGGAGAACTTAGGCTGGGGTACTATTCCACAAGGACACTACACAAGACCTCAAAGACACTTCAGCCATTCTAGTCTGGATGTTTAGGACTGTGAAGGTCTTAAAAGGAGCCTGATATCCCCTCTTGACACCAACCCACTTTACTTATTTAAATCTCACAGTGACAAACCATGGAAGTGAACTCTGGGAATTCTGGCCTCAAGGATAAAGTCAGGGGTCCTGCATCTGTCATAAGACGGACAAAGGAAGGAAGGCAGCAGATAACCAGAATTTTCTTACAGTGCCCCGAAGCTGAGGGTGCTAGTTTCCCTCACTCTGGGTGCATGTGTCAGGCCATCCCACATACCCACTCTTATGTGCCTGGACAGCTCCCCAGTCAGCCAGCAAAGAGACTTGGATTCCCAGTGACAGTGGCAGGAAATGGTGTCACCCAGGTCTGGGCAGATAGCTGATCCTCCGCCAGTTCCTAGGAATCTCCCCTTTCTCTACCATGGAAAAAGTTCAACACTGACCTTGCCAAGCAAGTGGCAAAAGCTGATTCAGGGACGTGGGGTCCCCAGACTGGAAGGAGCCCATTGCACTTGGTGTTGGCGTTCTGAAGAGCGGCACTTTCCCACTCTTCTCGGCCTCGAGCCAACCTGGATGAGGAGGACGGCAGGGACAAACGGCTGCTGGAATTAATTTGGAAACCACACACCTGGGTGAGTGGGCTGGGGACGCATTCGCCAATAAGAAGTAAGTTAGCCCACACTCCTGACCCTTTGGAGAGAATTAGCCATATGTGACCCCGACACAGCCTAGCTTCACTGAGTCAGGTAAATAAGATTGTTTTCATAAGCCTTGGGCCAAAGCCAAAGCATATTTTCCAAATATGGCAAGAATAGCTCATGAACCTGTATGGTGTAAGGTAGAATGCCCTACTCCCCAGGGACTGAGGGGCCAGAGCCTCTGAAGGGATGCAGGTCTAGAGTTGAAGCACACGCAGGGAGAGGAAGGCCCACGGCAGTCCTCCTCAAGGCCCCGCACCGCACTCCCCAAGAGCCCAAGGCCGACCTGATGCGGGGAGAGGAGGACCCACTCTGCGAGAGCCAGGGCCTACCTGACAGCAGCCAGGTGACAGTCGTAGTGCACGATGTTGAAGTGGGACACGGTACTGTAGCCCTGCTGTTTCCGTGGTTTATTTTCCATCTCTTCCAAGGCCACCCGCTTAGTGAAGGTATAAATGCCCAGGACCTTTGTGGGCTGCAAAGATGACAACACAGAAAGAAGAGGTGAAGTGAAACCCCCAAGTCAGGTTTTGGAAGGAGGTGAAGCAGACAGAAGGAGCCATCTTCCTTCCTGGGCAAAGCCTTGAGACTCGGGCTGCTCCAAACCATTAAGTACTCAGGATGGTGATAGTCAGTACCTGGGTCTACTGAGCAAGAAACTGGCTGGACACAGCTCTTGTGAAATCACCCAGTATACACAAAGTGCTAAGCATGAAGCCTAACAGAGAATCCTACAAGTGGCATTTGTTGATGATAATGAAAACTAATGTCTGATTAGTTTGCCTTCCTGTCTTTAGAGAGGACAGCTGGTCCTTTTGTCAGTCTCCTAAATGCAAGGCTTGACTTGACCCTGGCCTCTCTAGAACAAAAGGGCCTGCAAGTAAGGGACACTGCCTAGAATAAGGGGCTGGGCTTGTGCCACAGAAGCCCACACCCTCAGAAGCAACTGTAGGCCCCAAACGCTACCTGGAACTTGTACCCCTCCCTGCAGATGCAGCACGTAAGACCCGGCTCTTCGATCAGCTCCTCCATCTGCTTCAGCAGCGCCGTCTTGGTCACGACCTGGCCCTTTTCGTTAGTCTGTAGGGGAACCCAGGAGGCACATCAGGAGGGAATTTCCACATCCTCCCACCCTAACTCAGGATGCTCAGGAATAGGGCCACCCTTCCACATACACCAAAAGGATTCTGCAAAGAGGAGAGCCCTTCAGTTGTCTTCTAATGAAGGGTAAAGACCCATCCTCCTCTTCCTATAGGAGCCACTGAAGCAGAGGGGATCATCCAGCTGGAACCCTGGCCAGTTGCCACTTGCCACCAGAAAAGCCCCCTTTCTTTGTGCCCAGCAATACCAAGTCTCAGCTGACAAGGCTGTTGCATTATGATTCATTTACTGTTCCCATGAGAGTTTTCAAACTACTGACACTCAAGTTTGTTGGTCTGGAGAAGGATCGTGTAGACCTACTGCTTCCTCCACGGTGGGACAGTGAAAAGAGCACAGAGACCCTGGTGTCAAACAGACCTGGGTTCAAAACCCTGACTCCTGCTTATTTGTTAAGTGCCTTGGACTATTTACCTCAGTTTTAGCTACTTCATCTGGAAAGTGAGTATAATTACATTAATCTCATAGAACTACTTGAAGGCTTAAATAAAATCTTTAAGATGCTTAGTGCCTGGCATAGAGTAAATCCCTTATAAACAACAGCCATTATTACCATTTTTACTGCTTTTGTGAACTTGCTAAGTCATTTATCCTCAGAGTCTCATCTGTATAGCAGGGGTTGCCTAGCACACCTACTTCCTCCCTCCTGCTCTGTCCACCTTCACCATTCTCAACCCAGGTCTGTCCTGAAAGGACAGGGCCATCCCATGGCCATCCCCGCAACACTGTGGGCAAGAACATGGGGACTCAGGCTGGTGTCTTTACCGTCATGCCCAGGGTGCCTAGAGCCTTCTGCCTCATGGCCATGGCCATGCGCTTCTTCTCAGCCCGTGTCTCCCTGCGGGCTGCATCGATCTTCTTGTTTACGTCGGGGTGTTCCCGCAGTGCCTCCAGCAGGTTCTCTGCCAGGGTCCCAATGCCCTCATCACTGGACACCTGCTCCAGCTTATGCAGGTTTGTGATGGAATCAGTTCCAATCAGAACCTGCCAACAAGAACCCAGAGAGACACATGCTTCCAATTATGCAGACAAGCCTTCTTCCCAGGAGCTTGTTTAGGAACTCAATAATAGAAGCACCAATTCCTGCTACCTGCTCAGCTGCAATCACATTCTTTGACTCTCTATTTTGAGAGACACACAAATGGAAGAGGGTTTAGCTTTGCCACTGATCTTTGACCAATTACTATTCTCTCCAGTATTCCCATCTATAAAATGGAAATAACACTAGGGTTGCAGGGATGATTCAAAATTAGGTAACAAATGTAAAGCATCCAGCACAGTGAAAAGGAGCCCGAAGATTCCTTTATTGTGGTAAGATAAGCAGCAGCACCCAACGAGGCCTGAGTGGTAAGCCCACCAGCCAGAGCAGGCCCTGAATAGGAGGGGACTGCCCTGAGCTCTCCATCTGGGAGCGCTCTGTGTCCAACAAACTTGGCAGCACAGTTTTCTCAATCTAGGGAGCAATCTAGGTACAACTAGTGCAAGTGGATGTGGAGATAAGAAAAACAGATATTAAAAAGAAATCCGTGTTTAAAAAGGATGGAAGTTGCCGTGCTATACCACCACACTATGAATGGTGTGGGAGAATAGCAGACTGCTGAAGGCAGGTGTAGTGGGAAAAGCTCTCCGTGTGAGTTCATTGAGAAATATCACTGCATCACTAAAATCCTCACCACCTCCTCAGGTGAAATGATAGCAATTATTGTGTATTTAAAAATAAGCTGAAAACAACAAAGCTAATCTGCAATATGAAAGCTCAGCACTCAGATCACTCACTAGCTCATAAATCTATTCTCAGGCAAGTACGCTTCAAATGTCTACTTCAGCAAAATTACATGTTACCCCATGTCTCATGCTTCTAATGCTGAGCTCATACTTCAAACTCATTGTACTTTTCCAGCAGTACCCAAATTCAATACTCTAAAACATGTGTGCATTAGGTGTTGGGGAAGAGAAGCCCCTGGCCTTGTTGAACTTACACTGTAGTTAGGACAACAGACTACCCACAGCGGAATCTAACCCCCCTCCACCCAACCCCCAAGCCTCCCAACTTCTCCATCTCCTTCAATGGTACAGACACGCACCTCTGCACCAGACACTGAGCAAAGTTCTTGGATTGCCCAGATCCTTTGCTCCTCACTAGCAGCCAATGTCCAAATCTCATTTATTCTCCCTCTCAGGCCTCTGTTGATCTATCCAGTACCTAGTTTAGGCTGCCACTCCTCTCAACTAGATTACAACAGAAGCCTAGCAACTATTCTTTCTACCTCCAATTAACTCTGATACCTTAACCTGTCTCTTGCCTTGAGCCTTTGCAGGTGCCATGCTCTCTCCTTGAAAGTCCTCTTTCCTTTGATCCTGTCCATGCTGCATCTACCCCACCGTTATTAGACAGTAAGACCCCGAGAGACACAGACAGTGACTGCCTCCTCAGCCTAGCATAGGACCAGGTACACAATAGGTGCTCAATAAATATGTTCATGGAAAAGCATAAATGCCAGTATCTAACTATATAAAGCCTTATTCTAAAGCAAGTAATTCGATCTAGTAACTGAGAATAAGCCTAAAAATCAACTAAGTTCTAATAAGCCCATCATGTTGCCTTTGGCCAGATCTCAACTCTATTCCTTGATTTATCCATACATAAAATAGATACATTATGGAAAATAATATGTGAAAACTCTTAAGTGGGAAAAATTATCTCTACAAAGACATAACTATTATAACTATGCCCAGTGAGTCAAACAAAAGTTTAGAGCAATAAAGATTTCAGAGAGACATAAGAAAAATCTTCACTATAATCAAGTTACCATAACTTTGGTATAAGTTATTGGGACAGATTAAATGAGAAGGTGGAGCTATAATCAGTGTAGGACACTATAAACAGAAAAATATCAAACCCAAAGGACTCTGAAACCCAATATTAAAAAAACAAACAATCTAATTAGAAAATGGGCAAAAGTCACAAACAGATATTACACTGAAGACATACAGATAAAGCACATGAAAGGATGTTCAACACTGCTAACCACTAGGAAAATACAAATTAAAACCACAACGAGAGATCGGAATAGCTAAAAGTTAAAAACAGCCACCAAAGATGCAGAAAAACTGGATCACACAGTGCTGATAGAAATGCAAAATGGTATTCTACTTTGGCAGTTTCTTCTAAAACTAAATATGCAACTTACTATACAACCCAATTTAATTGCACACGGGAATTTATTGCAAAGAAATGAAAACTTATATCCATACAAAACCCTGTCCATAAATACTCATAGCAGCTTTATAATAGCCAAAAACTAGAAACAATCCAGTGTCCTTTAGTGGGTAAATGGTTAAATAAATCTGCATAGATCTCCAGAAAATCATGCTGAGTAAAAAAAAAAAAGCCAATCCCAAAAGGTTACATGCTGTATAACTTAATCATACAACATTCTGGAAATGACAATATCACAGAAACACTGAACAGACCAGTGGTTGCCTAAAAAAGGGCAGAGGAGGGATCGTGGTGATGAACCTGTCCTGTACTCTGACCATATCAAAGTAAACAGTCTGCTTGTGCCATGAGCTATAGTTCTGTGAGAGGCTCCCACTGGGAGAGGCTGGGTGAAGGATTCATATGATTCTTCTGTATTATTTTTTAACAACTGCATGTGAAATTAGAATTATCTCAAAATAAAAAGTTTGGTAAGAAAAAAAAATCCAGCCCTGGACCTGTTTAGGGCCAGATAGGGCTCGTGAAGATTTTACAGACACCTCAGCCTAGAGGGGAGAGTCTAGGAATGATCTGTAGAGTGGAAGGGAGGGAGGTCATTAGAACAAAGTTTTTAGCTATCTGAAATGTCCCAACCTGGTTTACACTTGGTCAGCCAAACCCTCACAGTTCGACTGCTGCACCCATGAGACACTGAAGCCCTACTTGAGAATGAGTTGAATGAGGAAATCACAAACATTACTTATTCCTCTCTGCACACAAAGATGAACCAGATGACCTCTGAGACTCATATCTACTCTAGAAGTCTCATGTATTAGGGTAAGTCATGTCTCAAGGTGAATCAGACAGTTTCATTCATTCAGTCAGCAGAGTATATGGTTCCCTCACTATATGTCGTATCTGCAAAATAAGGTCCACGTGCATGCTGCCTACCCACCTGAGTGGCAGGGTGCTGGATGGCCAATCCCCGAAGAAGCCTGAGGATAAACGGCAAGGCTGGGCGAGATAAAAACTTTTTCCAGATGTCAGCGTCCAAACTGCAAAGCAAAGGAAGGCTTATTAGCAGGCCAGGGAAGCAAGGGCTACCTAGAAACCAGTTGTTGATTCTGTCTTGTTCAAACTCCCAGTGTTTGTTTAAAGTGTCCTGCAAAGAGTGTCAGAAAGGATCAAAAAACTACCCTTCAGGTCAGCTGAGAAGCCAGATAGAGGAGAGTACTACAAAATAGAAGCCATAATGCTGCCATCCTTTTCCCATAGCCCCAAAGAACACTGCAGTGGTGAGTGGTCACTGATAGTTCCCAGAAGGGGAGGGAGGCCCCAGGGAGAGCAGAGGGCACACATGAAGCTTTATCTAATATGAAGGAGCAGGAAAAAGAAAGAGGCGGCGGGAAGTAAAGCCGCCTCTCTAAGGTGGCGCTTCTTACTTCTTGGCACTGGGGATGTGCTTCTTCATGTAGTCAAGTGCACTCTGGGTGATTCCCTTCTGAAGAATCAGATCCTTCAGCTGATGCCCATTGCTGTTGTTCTTGATGCCGGCTGCTATTTTACAGAAACAGTCTAGGAAGACTTTGTCATCACCACTGTGATCTTCATCATATCTAGGAGGACAGAGAATGAGTCTAGGAATGTGAAAGGCACAACAGAAACCAATCGTGCTGTCCTCTTGGTCACCAATCATCCTATAGGGCCATCAGGTCTAAGCTCTCTAAAGTCACAGAAAGATCCTTTTGTCTTGGCTCCTGCCACTTTCCTCTTACCTACCAGATCCCAAAACTCGCAGCCTCCTCTTGCATTCTCACTCTTTTGCACACATGACTCCCTCCATCTCATCATACCCTCCTCCCACCTCACCAATCATTTCACTGTGCCCACCTGTTACTTTAATAGAATCTATTTAAAATATTGACTCCCAGCTGAGTGCAGTTACTGACACCTATAATCTAGCATTCTGGGAGGCCAGGGCAGGAAGACTATTTGAGCTCAGGAGTTCAAGACCAATCCGCACAAGAGCAAGACCCCATCTCTGCTAAAAATAGAAAACCTAGTCAGGCATGGTGGTAGATGCCTATAGTCCCAGCTACTCAGGAGGCTAAGGCAGAAAGATGACTTGAACCCAGGAGTTTGAGGTTGTTGTGAGCTAGGATGATGGCATAGCACTCAAGATTGGGCAACAGAGTAAGTCTCTGCCTCCCCCGCCCCCCAAATTAAAATAGAATATTGACTCCCGAGCTAGATTGGGCCGCTTAAAAGTCAGATCAAGTAAACAAAAATCACATAGAAATTCAGGTGACTCTTTCCTGTCCCACAGTACTAGTGATAGTTTACTTAGCTGTGTAAAATACAAGCAACATACTTGTCAAAGCTGCAGTACGGTTTGAATCGCTCTACCAAGATCTGCATTTTCTCCACCTCCCCAAAGGAAAGGTATGGGATGATGCGGAGCAGGCCCTGAAGCACACTGGGATTGGAGCGAACAAAGGTGCTATTGATCTGGTCCAAGAGCATCACGAGTTGATCCTTGTCACCTGTCAGGAGGAGGTTGCCCTGCAAAGAAAAGAAAGTGAAAAGCCAAGTAATGTGGTCAGGACTGTAGCTGGAGCCAACAACTGATCCCCAAAGGCCAGCCACTTCCATCAGCACCATCAGAGCTACTCTCAGGAGTACCCCTAGAAGAATGTGTCTCAGCACTTCTGGGGAATAGTAAACTATATGAGTTTCACCTGAGAAATCAATGTCTAAGTTTCTGTGATGGTTAATAGTTTCTGTGATTGTAATATACCAATACAATCTCCCTCTTCCCCATGAGAATGTAGGCTGCTGGACATTCATTTGGTCATCCCTCTAGCCGGATCATTAGATTAGCACCAATAAGAATGGGAGAAGTTACAGGTATGTTCAGTGGAGAAAAACTGAACTGGGAGCTGGAGGCCTGAGCTCTAGGCCTGATTCCACTGGTAACCAACCATGTAACAATAAACAGCTCCCTTCATTTCTCTGGACTTAGCGATTCCTCAATTGAGAGATGAAAGAACAGCTGGGACATGCCAAGATTCCACTGAGGAGCATCTTTTGAATGAAAAGAATATCCTTAGCAGCTTTGCCTCCTCAGAACCTAAAGACAATAATGTCACCATTAGTCAAGTCCTGACATTACAATGACTTGAGCAGGTTCAGCTGCTATCAGATAAGCTCAGCTAGACACAAGCCCATGGCTGGCGATGATCTGTGGATGGAGGCCTGGGCCCCACTCACCTTGTCCTCACTCAAGGGTTCGGCATTGGACTCATCTAGAATGATCTCCATGATGCTAAGCACCTGCTCAGCCACAGCTGCACCTCCGCTGTCCTTGCTTTCTTGCTCAGCTACCAGGGCCTGTAGTAGAAGAAGACCGAGTCTCAGAATAAAACCACAGTCACTTACTGCTGGTGCCCTTCATGGCCTTAATTCCCAGAGACTGCCTGTGTGTATGTCTGTGTGTGGGCTTTTGAGGACAACTAAAAAGTGACATTCCAGGTGTCTTTCTTGGCTACCATAAGGAGAAGTGCACTATTTTCCCACTTGTGTGTAGTCTGGACTGTTTAACCTTTTGACTGTGAATAATATCTATGTGAGTTCAATACAGGATGTTTGTTTGTTGTGAATGATGTCTGTAAGCATTGCTCATTTTGCAAACAAAAACTTGACAATGCATGTTACTGTTACATTACCTGACTTGAGTCTATAAGCATCATATGCTTCATTCTCAATAGTTATCAGTTGTGCCTGAAAAAATTTGTGCAAATAGTGGATTCTTGTGGGAGCATATACAAACATGGAGTACAATAAATCTGAGGAGTCGTCAAGTTCAGAAGACTCAATCACTGTTTGAGAATTTGGATACAGAAGTAGCTTTAAAAATACTTCTCACGAAAAACAAACTGTCAAGCACCTCAGAATCTGATTTGGAAAACAAAACTGTAGAACCTATTTTAAATTTAAAAGAAGTCAATCCTCGGCAACTTCAATGGAGAGAAGACAATTTCAATCTAAAAATATATGATTTTGATGTTTTGAGTTGTACCACACAACTCAAAAAAGGATTATTTAATTTTTATGGCAAAGCTTTATCATTTCATATTAATTTTTTGTTTAAATATTACATTTTTTATATAAATATAAAATATTAAAACTGAAACCAACTTGGATGAATTCTTTTGATTAGTAAGAAACCAAAGAACGTCCAATAGTGCCACGTATCCTCACAGTTGTTGTAATTGCTACCTGCCTCAACTGGCACGTTTCCTTTCTGAGCACTCTGCAGTCAAAGGTTAAGGAACTGCTTTTCTCTTTTTTCTGATCTGAACTTAGGAAAGGGATAACGACGCTTTGGGGTCCCATGGCAATGGCACAGTGGATGACCCACAGGCAGAGAAGGGCCAGCTGAATGACCCACGCTTCTATACCCTGACGAGACCATTAGTCTATTTTGTCTGAGCCCAGAACTGAGATGTCTCCCCCTTACCCAGGACTTCCACGGCTCACACTCATCATTTACAACCCACACTTTACCAGGTTCAGAGTCCCCAGCATGACATTCAAAGTGTTCATTTCCAGCTTGACCAGCTGCTGCCGGTTGACTTTCACCTTCACGCAATAACTGAACAATTTCAGCAGTACCTGGTAAGAAAAGCCAGTTGAAACCCATGAGTCCACCTGAGTGTGGATAGAAATGTCTAAGGGAGATCATATACAATCAGCAGGTACTCTTCCTGAAATGCAGAGGACAGAGAAATGGATCCTTAAGGGGACATGGTAAGATGGCTGGGCTCTCATATAGGGCTTTGAGATAGGGCCTTGTTCTGTCACCCAGGTTGGAGTTCAGTGGCATGAGCATAGCTCACTGTAACCTTGAACCCTTGAGTTCAAGAGATCCTCCTACCTCAGCCTCCCTGGTAGCTGGGACTATAAGGCGCCCAGCACCATACACCAGCTATTCTTTTTTAAATTTTTTGTAGACATGGGTCTTACTATCTTGCCCGGGCTGTTCTCAAACTCTTGGCCTTAAGCGAGCCTTCTGCCTCTGCTTTTAAAGTGCTAGGTTGGCATTTTATATAGCAATGGTCTTCAGAGGAAGCTTCTGTGGGCTGGGCATATCAATTCCTAATGTAACAGGTGATGCTCTATTGTTTCGGGGAAATCCCAGCATTAACTCAGACTCTGAACTAATAATAAATACGATGCTCCAAAAAGCTCATGGGCCTATGGAAACTGAGAACCAGGTAGGGCACTGGAAATAAAGACATAATAATATTTGTTCTCACAGACCCTGGGAGTGAAAATAATAGTATAATAATTGTGCTGTCTCTGGAATCCTCTAAGCCTTAGTAATGAGATTAGTTGGATAAATACCCAAATAAAACCCTATAATAGAGAAATGAGTTATATTATACAATCCAATTAAAAAGCAATAATAAAGTAATAATGATTAACACAAGTGTAGTTATTTAGGGAAAGACAATCAGACATTGACTCCACAGATGACTAAGGAGTTATCAGGAAAGACAACTGGTTTTGGCGGGGGAATGGGCCAAGAAGAGGGGTGCCTAAGATGCAGAGGGCTTAAGGGTGCTGCCAGGTCCTTTGCCGGTTTGCACTAGTCCATGGCACCCTGCCGCCCTCCAGGGTTAAAAGGTGCAGTGGCTGTAGCCTTCTTTCCATAGGAACCTCTCCCAGGACAAAAAGGCTAATAATCCCCAAACCTTCCTGCCCCCAACTCACTGTCAGAAGATGGCGTCCCTGCTTGAAATCTCTGATCCCTGCCAGTCTGTTGAGCATGCATTCCAGGCCCCCACACTGGGCCATCACACCAGCCATCTTATACACTTCTTCTTCATCTTCTTCTTCATCTAGGGAAGAAGGGGAGCCAAAAAGAAATGAAGAGGAAGGTGAAGATGGGAATAAAACAGCCCCAAACAAGACTGACAACCCCTTCCAGGCTGACAGCACTTTTCCGATTTCCAGTACATAAAGACACAACCAAGAAAAGGAGTCAATACTGGATACTAAGCTGTACTCTCTCACTCCTGGTAGGAGTTTTTTTTTTAAAAAGAAAAGACTCATGTCAATTAGAATTATTTACCCAAATGTGAAAACATAAGCACTATTACTATCAATGGGGGTGGGAAGACTAAGTTAAAAATAAATATAAACTCAAGGTTCTTGTTAATTCCTCAATTGAAAAAGTCCTCTCCCCTCAATTCTGAGGCAGAGGTACAGAGAAAATTTGCTGAGAACACCCTAAGTCCTGGGACACGACCTGCTCATTAGTCCCCACCCTCAAACCCAGCGTGCAGTGCTGTGATGTACCTGTGGTGGAGTCCAGGGACTCGATGAACTCCTCAGTGGCATCACCTAGCAGCCCCCGCATACGGTAAACGATCCTCATAGGCTCTCCCTGAGTGGAGAAAGTTGAGAAAGGTACTTACAAATAGGCCCAGAAAAGTGCAGAGAACTAAGCACCCGGTGTGGCTTAATGGCTCAGCAATGTGGAGGACCTCTATGCTCTACTAGGTCTTACTTCACCAGTGTCCCCAGCATCCAAATGCAGGACAATTCACTTGGGGGGAGGAAGCGAATCTCATTCAGCATCTAGGTGTTGTGTGTCCCTCAGCCACTTTACAGACACGATCTCATTTGATCTCATTAAAATACTACGTACTAACACAACAACGAATTACTTTTTAAATTTCAGATTAACATGAGGGTACGCATGATTAGGTTACGTTGTGTGCACTGTTAGAAGAGTCCAAAACGCTGTTGTGCCCCTTCTCCAAGAGGTGTGCCATTTACCCGTACAGTGTACCTGTTAGGTGACAGCACACCAGTCCTCCCCCTCCTCTTCTCTCCTCTCCCCTGCTTAGGTTGTGTTTTTCTCTTATGTGGGTGATAACAACTATTTATTGTTTTACTCTGTGCTTGATCCTATGCTAATTAAGCACTTTATATTATCCTTTTATACAAGGTTAAACAGCTTGTTCACTTGCCCCGCTATAAGCCCAGGTCTAATTTCAAGCCTGTGCATCCCTGAAGGGTAGAAACTCCCTCTAACCAATAGGGATTACTGCCCAGGACTAACAAGGCCATTTAGATCAAAGAGGTTTGACTCAAGTCGTAGGCATCAAAAGCAAGAAAAGAAACTCTATCAATCAAATTCTGAGGTCTTTATATAACCATACAAGGAGAGGGTTCATCCGAATTTTGTCAAGCTAAAACCCATAACCTGACTAGAATGATCAAAAAACAAGTCTTTTGTAAATCAGAAGACCATAATTGGAAGGTCAAGCTAGTTCACTATATGCCAGGTACTCAGCCAAGCTCTCAAGCATATATCTTATACTCATTTTCCAGATGAGAAACAGGAGCTCAGAGTCACAGTGTATGAGTTCTGGAATGTGGTATAACATGCTAATTCAAGCTGTCTGCCTTCAAGTCCATGCTCAGCTTCAGGAGAGGAAACCCTGGAGGGAGAGAACCTGCCAGAAGGGCCAGTTCCAAAAGTGTTTCCAGCTCTGAAAGCCCAGTGCGAACTCCCCAAAGAGAGAACAACCCCAGACAATAGACCCTACCTCTAAAACAGAACAGGTTCTAGTCAGCAGCTAAAGAGATGGGCTGTTTATTAGGGAAATCAGGGGCAAAGGAGAGAAGAGAAGCTGAAGATCCTGACAAACAGCTACCACAAACTCTGGGCTTTTCCAGAAGAACTCCTCAGTGAGTTAAGCACGCCAACGTGAGGGCTAACGATGCTAAACTTCTATCTTGCCTCATGGTCCAAGGGAGGTGTCCTTGTGTACTATATGAGTTCAACACCTCATTAGTAAGAGTGCTCACAGAAACTTGGTCTTAGTTTTTTATGTGCATCAGGGATTAAATCCACACAGACTGTTTTGATGTTAAATGTCAGCGACAAGATGTATCTGCCTGTCTCTCTGCCTGGAGTGCTACATCTACCCAGCTGGCAGTGGACCAACCACAACAGTGACCAGGATTCCCAGCCTAGTGGGACAACAGAAAGGAGAGAGGCAAAAATGTGTAACAAATTAAAGGTCAAAATGTACCAATAGTATAACTTCGTTTCTTAAACTCTATAGAAATATTTGGGACTAAGTACAAAAAAGTTTGCCATGCTTCACTGGTACACTCGTTTGCTGTACTTAAGTTATTTATTTACTAGAGACCCCTTCCTCCTAACGGAGACAAGAGTAGGGAAGGAATGGCAGGGAGAGAGGGAAACTGAGAGAAGAAAAGGAAACAGGAAGAGAGGAAAGGAAGGAATAGAGAGAGATGAAGAGAAAAGAAAGGAAAGGTGAAGTATGTAAAAATTTCCACAATGAACAAGCAGTGTTGAGATGGCCAAAAGGACGAACATACATCCTTCCTCACTTCCCCTTTCCTCTCTTAATTCCCCAACTAGTAAAACCCAAACAATGTGCCTTGACACAGCTACTGGGAAATGTTCTGTGATAAGCATGGAGGCCCACAAAAGCTGAGAATTAACCTCCATCAAGAGGTATCCATATAAAGAGTACAAGACAGGAGCATTCCCCACCACAGTGCGTCCTCTGACACTGCCTGGCCCTGAAGCTTTGGGGTCTGAGAATTTGCATGGCCCAGATGCGTACAGATGGAAAATGCTCACCTTTTCCTGAAGATTCTCAACCTTCATTAGTCACTTGCCTCCAAAGGAGGACACAATGATTGTTTTTCTCCCCACAACCACAAATAGGGGAGGTAAAGCTCCTTAATGCTGCTATAAGCTGGGTATGTGATGATTAACAGTGGCTCCTGCTGGTACAAGTCTGCACCAGTCAGAAAAGTAAAACACACCTCCAAGCAAGCAAATAAGCACATACCTCATTCGTGGTACACCAAACCTTCTTGTAAACCTCAGCCACAGGAAGGTCCAAACTAATGATTTTATTGTTCACTAGAAGCTGAACAGAAAAGTAGATGAGGCTGTTACTTCAAATAATTGTAAGGCAAGTAAATTTCAAGATCAAAGGGCACTTTATGGCAGTGGTTCACAATCCATAATTTGTGTCATGGACCTATTAACTCCCCAACTCTTAAAAAATACATGTGTGCACAACACACAGAATTTCGTATACAATCTCAGGGGTTACAAACACTCTTAACCCAACCATAGATTCCAGCTTAGAAATCCCTGTCGATGATCTTCTTCTGTCTCAAGTACATTTCAGGCTCTATTTCACCCAACACACATATGATAATGCCAGACCTTAGAAGTTGTCTGCCATAAGGTATCAGATATAGGGCCGTAAACTTGCACAGCGGCTAAAATGCCAATATTTAGGAGCTCAATTAACTCGAAACCACTCAGAAACCTCTGCCAGAATCAATGATGACAATAAAAACCTCCCACCACCATGGCCAATAGCCACTAAGCATTTGCTTACTCCATATGCCAGGCACTGGGCAGAGCCCTTTACAGGTAATTAACCTTAGCACCAGGTGACAAATGTACACAGGTGAGAATCATTAATTCCAGTTTCTAGATGAGACAGCTGAAGCAAGCTCCTAGCCCAAGGTTAATCAGCCACTAAAGAGAAGCACCTGGATCTGAACCCAGCCCATGCTCCTAATCAGAAGTAGCACTGTCCTGCGCTTGTTACCTCCATCCCACTGTCATCTTCCAGGAGAGCCACCAAGTCACAGTCCTGGCAAATCTTGTTCTTTATATCCCGCATAAGTGGCCCTATGCCTGGCTCATTGCTGCTATATGGGTTCCCGGGCATCCTGCCCTGTAAGAAGTCTTCTTGTTGGGGATCCTTTTCCAATGTCACAAAGAACTCAGTAACTTCATTCTCCTCCTGAGGACATAGAGAAGGATGCATCAGAAAGGATGGCAGAGGTTTATATCACACAACCTTGTTCTACAGACACTGAAGGAAACACACCAAACTCATCAAGCTCCTTATATATTTAAAGCTGTAAAGGGTAGGAGGCTCAGAGGGAATTCAAAAATAATCCAAGTGTTAGGCTCGGCGCCTATCGCACAGTGGTTATGGCGCCAGCCACTTACATGGAGGGGGGGTGGGTTCGAACAACAATGACAACTACAACAAAAAAGTAGCCGGGTGTTGTGGCGGGTGCCTGTAGTCCCAGCTACTTGGGAGGCTGAGGCAAGAGAATCATTTAAGCCCAAGAGTTGGAGGTTGCTGTGAGCTGTGACGCCACGGCACTCTACCAAAGGCAACATGGTGAGACTCCATCTCAAAAAAAAAAAAAAAAAAAATCCAAGTGTTAATATTCTAGTAGCCTAGGCTCGGCGCCTGTGGCTCAACGGGCTAAGGCGCCAGCCACGTACACCTGAGCTGGCGGGTTCGAATCCAGCCCGAGCCCGCCAACCTACAATGACGGCTGCAACCAAAAAATGGCCAGGCGTTGTGGCGGGCGCCTGTAGTCCCAGCTACTTGGGAGGCGGAGGCAAGAGACTCGCTTGAGCCCAGGAATTGGAGGTTGCTGTGAGCTGTGATGCCACTGCACTCTAACCAGGGTGACAGCTTGAGGCTCTGTCTCAAAAAAAAAAAAAAAAAAAAATATTCTAGTAGCCTTAAATATCCAGCATCTCCTCTGAAACACAAGGTGGATCAGGAGACAGCACCTAACTAAACAAGCAGATGAGGACTAACACAGGAAAGCTCTTTAATGAAATGGGGAATGGAGTGGAGGGGACTTTCCTTCCTCCTCCTGCCGGTCTTGTGTGATGCTAACCAATCTGGGGCCACATGACCCTGAAGCCAAGAAAGGGCTTCGCTATCTAACATGCAGGCATGCCCACACCCCAGTCATCTCTCATCATTAACTGACAACACTGGCATTTTTCATCTTTCCTCAATGGCAGGAGGGGTCTTTGGATCAGACTGTGCTTCCATACAGTTCAGGCTAAGGAAAAGAACACATACTGCAGGCATGCACAAAACAGGATGGAGAAAGAACAAAACGAAAACATCTGTATCTTCTAGCTCAGTACTTCTTCTCCCACAGCATGTTGGGTTGGTAAGCAATAGGATTTTAAAATTGGAGGTTTAAAATAACCTAACTAATCTTGACCTTTAACCTAGGAAATAAGGTTAATTAGATATTCCATCATCAGAAATAGGAAAATTATGAAGTTGCTTCTGTTTTCTATCAGTGGCTTGTCCTAAGTAGCCCACAGCTGTTATAGTGATGGGGACATCACTATAATGAATCACCCAGAAGCTCCATGGCAAAGTGGCTCATGCTGACACTAGAGAACATAGGAAATGCCACACTGCTTACAGGATAAATGATGCTGCAGAGCCGCTCAAAGATGAAGACAGGAGTCCGGTAGTCGTCCAGATTGTAGCGCTTGGCTGTCTCAATGCACACAGCCATAAAGGCCTTGGTTTCCGATTCTGTACCTGCCAGAAATCAAAGTGGCCAAGTTAGTTAAGAAAGAGCTTCACCCACGAGAACTGAGATGAGACTTTAAATGCAGTGCCATCACTCATAGCTTCTTTCTGGTAAGTCTTTAGATTCCCTACATGGCAATATTATTAGTTCAACTGAAAATCTGACACTGAATGTTTCATATTCAGACCACATTTATTTCAAAATTCTTAATACTCAAGTCAACATGCTGTATCCTGGTTAGCTATGTACAAAAGTCTTGCTCTCTCTCTTAAGATATAACCTCCTTTAGGAGAGGGACTGTGCCTTATTCAACTTAGAATCCCCTTGTCCAAAACAGATATTCAGTTCAAGAAATGTTGAATAATCCTGACTATATTCCGTTCAAATCAAAGGGAATTTATAGTTTTAAGCTTCATTCTAAAGGATTTTATTGTCCTCTATAAGCCAAAAAAATCTCAACGTCAAGTCACATAAAGGGAAGAAAATACCATCTTTAATTAAGGGTCCCACTGACAAGGTCACAAACCAACTCAGTACGGCATAGTGAGAATGGCACCAGGACTTCCATTTGGGGCAATAAGATCAATGAGGTTCCCTGTCTTACTCTCTACTCCCTAACACTTAGAAACAATTTAATCTTGACCAGCCTGGGCAACACAGCAAGACCTCATCTCTAAAGAAAATAAAAATACTAGCCAGGTGTGGTAGCACACACCCACAGTCCCAGTCAGTTACTCAGGAGGCTGGAGGAGGAGGATTTTTTGAGCCAGGAGTTCAAGGCTGCAGTGAGCTATGACGTTTCCACTGCACTCCAGCCTGAGCAATAGAGAGTCCTGTCTCTAAAAACTAAGAAGAACATTTTTTTCATTTTCCTTCCTTTCACACCAGACTCTGCTCTCCTTCAAGAGGATTTGTGTTTCCTGTAACATGCTTACGAAGTGCTAGCCTAATCATCTTATTCCCATCACCTCTAATTCTCACTACAAATAAAAATAACAATTTAAAATACTGAATAAATATGTATCAGTGAACTGCCCCACCACCAAAGAATCTAAAGCCAAAAAAAATCAGGACATCAACAAGATAAGCAAATCACTGGTCACTTTTCACCTTGAGCACTGGTTTCCAAGACCTACCCTGATTTACAAACTAAAGCTCCAAATCTACCAAGGTGGGGGAGTCTAGCAGGAACCATCTCATCCCCCAGAAACACAAATCTAGTCCCCCCAAATAAGTATAACCTGGGAACTGGGAGCAACTAGAAATAACTCTCCCCTTTCCCAACCAAATAACTTAAAGGAAATTGTTTTTCCTTAACTTCACCACTGAAGGGTGGAGGGAATCTCCTCTGACAACTCCTAACAAGCTGTCCCCTCATAAGGTTTGTGGCATAAACCTTTCACTACCTAGGAGGTCTGAAATCCGCAAGTCAGAACTGCCCTGCGATGCCTCATAAAAAGCAGTCAGAAACGCTGGAAAAACCCACCTGGGACCTTGTCCTAAAGAATTCCCACAGCTAAAGCTCAAAAATATGAGGTCTCAGTCAGAAACCACAAAATACAGTAAGACCTAAAGCACCACAAGCAAGAGCCTGAATAATGAACAGCAAAATCGGGCCTACACAGATGTTTCAAACTTTTGAATTGTATCAGACATAAGTGTTTAATATGCTTAAAAAAAATAAAAGGGGGGAATATGAATAAAAACCAAGAGACTACAAATCTGAGCCAGTTCTAGAACTTAAACTCAAAAAGCAACACTGAAAAGATGGTTCTTTCTTCTAGAATGTGGGAAAATGTATGCCACCCCTCCTCTGGCTCTGAGGATCTGGAGAAATCAGACTATGTTCCTGGCCAGCGCCAGAAGAGACATGCAGTGTCAGGTCCCAGCCCCCTGGGCAGTGCTACCTGTGGTCATATCCTCCAGCATCTCCAGCAGCATGTCCTGCGTCTCATCGATCAGCTTGGTCCTCTGCACCACCAGTTTCCGCAAGCACAGATATCCATTCAGCACTGTACCAACCAGGCGACTTTTAAAATGTCTTTTGATAGATTCCACCTCAACAAAGGAGGAGAGAAGGCCTGTGGGGACAGGAAAAAGTTGCTGCAAGAGCTCTGGATGAGAATATAAGCAAGGAAGATAATGTGTCTTCAAACAACTAGGAGTAACTCAAAAAGCAGGAAAATCTATGTGCAGGGCACAGAGAAAATCCATGTGCAGGTGCTCAGTGAGCTGAGCTGGTCAGTAGCTGAGCAGGAGCTCAAAAATGTAAAACCATCAATGAGGAGAGAAATGCAGAACTTAAATCAGTGCCATGGTCAATGAGAGGGAAGACAATCAACCATAGCACCCGAGGAACTAAGGGTCAGTCCTTAAAACATACCCAGGATGCCCTAAAGGAAGGGCCAGGCGGCTCTCTCTACCTGTGAGACTTTTAAGGGCATAGCCCTGCTGCAGATCAGTGCTCAGGGTGGCCTCCTCCAGGGCCAGCAAACGGGCTATTTCCTAAACAGGATGACAAGTACGGTCAGTGTGACAGCACTGCCACAGGTACCAGTTACCTCCACCACTGTCCCAGGAGTTTGCAGCACCAACCAGACCTTCAGTAGTCACATCTTCTTATTCTAACCCCTGCAGAACTCCTTTCCAACAATCCGAGGACGGTTGAGGTGCTACTAAGGGATTACTTAAAACTTGCAAATGGCCTAAATATCCCCAGTGGATTGCTACAGCCATATGATAGATTTAATACAGCCATATAAATAATATTCTCAACAAATACAGCTTCTCAGCAAAAAAAAAAAAAAGAACATAGTAAAGTGTACAATGAAAGGAGAATCAGGAAGAGGGCTCTCCTGGGCAGTGGGGTGGGATACCTTGGTGATGAGGTTGCCCACATAGGGCAGGACTCCCCGAGCCGCCAGGTAGACTTTCCAGTGTGCGGAAGTGATGAGCTTCTGGTAGAGAGCCAAGTACTCGGCTGCACACTCTCCAGCTATGCTCAGCTCATCCAGGTAACTGCCATCAAGAGGGGCAGGGCACTCAGTGTTTGAGAAAGCTAATAGCTCTGATGGCTCTTTCTCCTTCCATCTTTCTTTTTTATTTTGAGACAGAGTCTTACTATGTTACCCTGGGTAGAGTGCTGTGGCATCACAGCTCACAGCAACCTCAAACTCTTGGGCTCCAGCGATTCTCTTACTTCAGCCTCCCAAGTAGCTGGGACTATAGGCGCCCACCACAACGCCCAGCTATTTTTTGTTGTAGTTGTCATTGTTGTTTGGCAGGCCCGGGCTGGATTCAAACCCACCAGCTCTGGTGTATGTGGCTGGTGCCCTAGCTGCTGAGCTACAAGCGCCAAGCCCATCTTTCCTATCTATGCTGCCTCTCCCTGTTCCTTTGGATAGAGGGAAAGCATCTAAGAAAACCCCAAAATTCCCACTTGAGAACTTCCCACACCTGGGAAGAAGTCAGAGCACTCCACAGGAAATGAATGCCGCAGACTCTAAGCATTCATATTTTGGTGCTTATTACTATGTGGATTAAAAAAAAATAATGCATGCCCAGTATCTATGTGCCCCTAAGATTTCAATAAACAGGAACTGCTACTGCTGCTGCTCATACTAAAATTCAGCTTTATAACACTTTGTGGCTTCTGTGGTCTTCTACATGGAATGAGCGGGTTATGGACCACACAAGTGTGCCTCCCCTCACCCCGGTATGAATTTCTCCAGAAAAGAGGGAAAAGCTCTAGGTGAAGTCTATCCTCCTTCCCCAGCCCAGCCCCATAGTACCTGGTGAGGAGGTCGAGGACCTGCTGCTTGCGGCTAGGAATGGTGGCAAGAGCTTCCACGATGGTACAGGCTGCCTGCCGCGCAGCCTGCGTTGCTGGAGTGAAGAGTACCTGCAGGGCATGGGAGAGGAGAGGCCCTGGGCTCGGACAACACCCTGTCTTGTCTGGCCCCCCAGGGCAGTCAGCTGCTACCCCTCTAGGAACCTATCTAGCTGGTAAAAATCACCACCTAACACAAGACCCAACTATTGTGGATTGGGAAAGAGACTGCTAAGGAGACTGAAACAGGAAAAAAACAAGCAAGGATTTTTTTTTAACGAAGATTGATAATTCTTTCTTGGGGACACTTACATAGTGAATACTTTCATTTAATGTAAACCACCTATTTCATATTTTATTTATCAATAGACAAATGGATTCCCTAACACATAATTACTTCGATCTCTTAAAACATTACGTAGAAAGAGGAAGGGAGGGAAGGACAGCAGAAGTCCAAAAGATGGGAGGAGAGAAGGGGTATGACATGGGAGGGAGGAGAGCAGAAAGCGCAATGAGCTTGACAAGTCAGGTTGTCAGAAGGAAACTCTGTCTTGGTCGGTCTACAATGCCAGCGGCTAGAACCAAGAATTTCTACCTCCTTCCTTCTTGAAAGGAAACAAGAGCAGTGAAGAGAAAGAAGGCAGAGCAAATGTGTGCCACTCACTTGCCGCAGCCAATTGTTATGTCCCAGTTTGAGATCCAAAGGGGAGGCCCTCTTCCCTCGACGACTCAGGAACTGTTTCCACCTCCACACGTACTTCTCCGTCAAATAGAGATGGCGGAGCTCTGATCTGCTAGAAGATTTCCCATTGCTCTCTAGCCCTGCCAGGCCAAGGATTGCAGGAATAGGTAAGTAAAAGAATTACAGAAAGGGGGCCTATTGGAACAGAGGTAGGAGTGAGTGGTTCTCCATGTAAAGAGTTAGACACACCTCTGATAGGAAGACACTTCTTCCAGGCTTCATAGGATGCCTTGGGATCTCTCTTGAGCCACAGCTGAGCCTGGGCATGGATTTCATTGCAGTAAGGCTTCACTGTGGTGAGGGCCTCAACAGGGACATCCTGGAGGAGGTGAGCAGAGCAAAGTGAGAGAGCATCACACCTGGCGCTGACACCCCAAGGGGCAATGTGCAAAGGCAAGATCAGGAAGATGAACATGCATATCTCTTATGCACTCACACGGTTTCCTGCCAAACCGTTCTGATCCAATTTAGCAGTAGCAACTCCACGCTGAGTTTAAGGTGACCAACCTTTATTATGCAGGAGACGCTGTCACTAGCTTCCTACAGATAATCCTAGAGCCACATACGCTAATTCCTACAGCTGAGCTGCAATTTCCTAAAGGATAAATCTTTAAGGATTCACTGGGCAGTCTTAGAATGTAAACAGCCACAACCAGAACAAGCCTGAATAGCAAAGAGCCCCAGACAGCACGCTAAGCCAGCAGTTCTCAAACTTCTTAGCCTTAGAATCCGGTCATACTTCAAAAAATTATTGAGGACTCCAGAGAACTTTTGTTTGTGTGTTTACGAGTATATCTATCAATATCTACCATGTTAAAAATTAAAAGTGAGAAATTAAGATATTTATTAATTCATTTTACAATAAGAATAAACCCATTAATAGTCAACCTAAAGTAACACTTCTTATATTTTCCTAACAAAAATAATCTAGAGAAAAGAATGGGATTGTTTTATGTTTTGGACAGTCTTTCACTGGTTGCCTTAAGAAGACAGATGGATCCTCACATCTGCTGCTACACTCAACCTGCTGTGGCTGAAGTAGCTGAAAAACATCTGGCCTCATACAGATACATAGTTGGAAGAGGGAGAATATTTTAACAGCTTTTCAACTAATTAATTGTGGATTTTTTCTTTAATATGACACATAGTCAATAAATTGTAGGTTGTTAAAAATTAGCTGTAATGTGAACTCTGAAATCACATCAATCAACTTTTCACAGACAATTACACTAAATGTCATCTTTTGTCCACTGTCACATGTACTGATCACATAGAAAATACTGGTCCTGGAGTTACGTCAATTCTTTTTGAAGTGACAGGCTCACTCCATTCATTTTTGAGGAAAATATCTGCCAAATCCCCCAGGCTGAATAACCACAGCCTTTCCTTCCAACACAAATGAGGCCCAGGGGAAGCAGCTGGCTCAGCCCAGGCCTCACGCACACAGAGCGCCTTTCCTCAGAATGACTGTGGGACGTGGGTGCAGCAGAGGCGCTTTATGTGTACTTCTCATATTGTCCCACTGAACATTAAAAAGATTAGTATCCAAGAGTGGAGATACAATAAAATTAATTTATACTGCTTCATCAAGGATGTGCTTGAATGAAATGACAGTTGTGAAGAGCTGCCTGGTTGTGCTAAGGCACCGGCAGCCTCACCAGCACTCAAGGCTCTGCACCATCAACACAAACATTAACCCAGTGGCAGTGCAGATGGTGTCTTAGGGTAATTTTATGAAAATAACTCTGTCCTCACAGATTTCCTGAAAGTCTTGGGAACACCCGGGGTCTAGGAGCCAAATTTCTAGAACTGCTATTCTCTTTAGGTTAAACCTGAGCAAAAAGCAAACATCACCACTGGGCTTCTGTGCTTAAAGGGTAAGGAATTCTGTGAAAATCTCCTTTTGCCTCACACTGTGGAATAAAGCATAGTTACATGGGGATGAGTTTCCCCCTTTCAATCAAAGTCCAATTGTATTTGCTAGGAATCAGCTTCAAGGGGGAAATGATCCTTCATGAAAAGGAAGGAGAGGTTGCCCAGTCCTGTCTTTTCTCAGGACTGCTGGAAACGGTGGATTGTTTAGCACTCAGCTTCCTCTCTAACCACACCCCTAGTGCTAGCACTCACAAAGCAGTCTTCCCACCATGAGGACTCTGTTCTCCACTAAGGAACAGCCTATCAGATGGAGCAGGAATCAAGATGGCCCAGGCCCAATCAAATCCAGTGGGAGGCAGAGAGCCTTGGGCACCCTGCACATTCTACAAGCTGGTATGAAGAAGCCAATGTACAGTTCAGCTATAGTTATTTTAGGATAAAAACTTGGCTTTGTTTATTCACTTAATAATTTACTATAGTTACTACATGTTAGATATCATGCTATATATTGGACTTTTAAATAGAGGAGGCCTATAAGGAAAACAAAAAAAGAAAAATACATATATACACAAATATATGTAAGAGAGTTAAGAGTCTCTGGATTCAAGGAGCTCACAGCTAGTCTAGTAGAGGAGTGAATATTCTAAGGAATAGCTGACAAAACAAAGGAGAATGTTCTGGGCAGAGAAACAGCCTATAGCCCCAGTTAATATGTACTGAGGACTAACTGTCCTGAGCACTTCATCTGTGTTGAGTCATTTATTTTTCACAACACTGTAAGGTGGAGACTGTATTCACACTGTATAGATGGGTCACTTGCCCAAGATCACAGTGCTAGTAAATGGAAGAACTGGGATTCAAATTCGGTGTGCTTTACAGCCTTGAATTTCAACCACCATACCATACTGCATGTGCAAAGGCAGAGTGGTACAAAAGAACACAACATTTCCTGGAAGCTGCAAGTCATCTGATGAGCCTGGAGGAGGAGGCAGTCTTTTAGTTAACCACTTTGCTCTGTGCTTTCTATTTTCATGTTTACTTTATTCTAAACTTCTTCTCAAAAATCCCAACCCTTTTTTGCTGAACTAAGGCAAAGACAACACTGGCACCCACTCACGTCAGGTTAAGTTCAAGATAAGGGAGAGGCCTTGAGAAGGCAGGGCATAGTGCTAGCCAGGGAAGGAGGAGGGCCCTGCCCTTCCCTCTTAGACATCCCACTTGGCCCAGTACCTTGTTCTTCTTGCTGGTCGGAGCAGGTGGTTTAATCAGCTTCTGCAGGATCCGCAGGCACATGAGAGTAATGTTCTCAACGACCACAGGAGTCTTAATGTTCACAGCCATGAGGAAAAGGCTGAGAGCTAGGGATAGTTAGAAAAGGCAGAGTCACAAACACAAATGCACCACACCTGCTCTGGCATCACCAGTGCGTTTCCCTCTGCTTCTCCTGCTCTGGTGTTAGGACTGCCCCTTAGGACCCCTTTCCTTTCTCTAAAAGCCCCAAACTCACCACAGCGTAACCGGAGCTCCCAGCAGCTGTCCTCTTTTGAAATAGAATCTGTCAACAGCAGCATTTCGTACTGAAGGCTACTTGCCTAGATGGCCAACAGGAAGAGCCATGAGTACAGAAGCAACAGAAAGGGTCAGTCCAAGGAGTGGGGTTAGGTCCAAGTTCTGATCCAAGGACTTGTAACTAAAATGTCTAGTCACAGGTGTCCCCATCAGAGAGGCAAGGGAGAGATGGAGGCCCTTGTGCCTCAGGCTCTCTCCTAGGAAAGCCATCCAGGGCCATGAGCTCTGCAATGAGCTCTGCAATGTGCTGGGCCTTCCCTCCCCAGTCGGCACCACATGAGGCCAGGGGAAAACAGATGCAGGGAGCCTAAGAGACACACAAGGAACATGAGGGAGGAGTCAGAGAGGACAGCTAGGCCTGCTTACCAGATCAGGATTGGCCCAGTGGCCCTTCAGGGCTGTGGAGACTTTGCCAATAATCAGGTCATTCATCTGCTGGGTGGCTTCTGGATTGTCTCTGGGGAGGTAAAGAAATGGGAGTCCTGTTATTCATAGTTGGTGTGATCCTCCTTCCACCTGAAGGAGCCCAGAGAAAATGAATCAATGCCTAGGGCTACCTAACCCAAATATTCTACTTCCTTCCTCAGAGTAAGACTATATATTTAGTCTCACAAAATCCTGGTCTGTAATAAAAAAGGGGGCACATCACAGCCACCTTGCCTGGGGAACAGATGCTGAGGGAAGAGCAGCACCAACTTATGGGGTCCCTGTCCCTGGTGCAGAGCCACCAGGTGCTCTGTGGTGTGTCACAGTCTCCCAAACCTGGGAGGTCACTTTCAGTCTTGGTTACAACTCTTTCCTCGTCTTCTCCTTCTGCTTTCACATCATTGCCCACAAGTCCTCCACATTTCAGTCTATGTCCCTTTGTGATAATGTCCGTAATATTATTATAGATAACAAAACCCCAAACTGTACTACGTCACTCTCTGCTTCCCAACACACCCTGAATAGGGCCCAAAGTCCTCACAACGTAGACCTACAGGGCCTGGTCCCTGGAGACTTCTGACCTAAGTTTCCTCCTCTCACACTGCATCCTGTCCCCAGCCACCTGGCCTCCTGGCCCCCAGCTCTTCCTGGCATGAGCCTGCCTCCCAGCACTCCACGTGAAGCATCCCAGGCACACAGCCCACTGCCGGAGATGGATTGTTCCTTCTTTCACACAGGTCTCTGCTCGACTGTCATACCCTCAGGGAAGTCCTCCCTGACCACCTTATCTAAAACTACAAGTCCTCCTGCAATCGGTTGCCATCCCCACTTTATTTTTCTTTCCAATCTGATTTCCTGATGTTATATTGCATAATTGAGTGTCTGTTGTAGTTCTGTCCATCTAGAATGCAAGCCACATGAGGACAGGAACTTTATTTCATTTACCACTGTATCTGCAAACTCTAGAACAGTGCCTGGCATTCAGCAGATATTCTGATAAATACGATAATATTACAAATTACACATATGATAAATCTGTGTAAAATGAGTGTATAAATAATATAGCAAGTAACAGTTATCAACTACCTAAAATGTCCCAGAATTTATGCCACACACTCAGTAAATAACCCACATAAAGCTCGGGGTGCAGGATCTAGTACATACTAAGTACTCAACAAATAAGTTATTATTTACTGAATTACTTCATCCATCCTCACCATTAGCCTTTAAGGTATTTACTATTATCTGTGGTTTTCAGATGAGGAGAATATAAACTCAGAGAAATTAAGTAATCTGTCCAAGGCATGCAGTACACGGTATCAGAGACTAAGCCTGGGTCTTTCTGACCGGGAGTCCAAGCTCTCCCTCCCTAGGCCCCACTGCTCCACTGCTTCTTTTATGTGAGTCTTTCTTAAGTCCAAGTGCCCCCCACCCTTCCTTCTTCCTCCACTCTCACTAGGACTCAGAGATAGTTTCTTCAGGACACCAAACTGAAACCAACAAAGTATTATCCACATATACCATTCACAAAGAAACCTGGGTGTCAGTGCTCTCCCAGGTTCACTTACCAAACCCTGAATATTTTCTGCTTTCCCTGTTACAAGCTACCTAACCTGTTTGGCAGCCAGAAGCACAATTCTGTGCCCCCTCTAGTGCTCCCAGCATCACTGCTGCCACCAACCCAGAATCAGTAGGAATTACTAGGCCCATAATCCAGCATAGACTCTGACCGAGTTAGGAGACACATGAGCTGGCGGACTTCCTCCCGCATGGCCGCAGCCCCTCGGCGAAGATTGTAATCAAAGAGCTCCCGGATGAGGCCCTGGGAGACAAGGATATGCCGCAGGGCTGGGTTGGTGGCCAGGGCCCGGAGTAGAGTGATACAATGTTCTGTGACAGCTGAGGCACAGCCATAGCATTTGGTGGAGGAGGTGTGGCCACAGCCCAAGACAGATAGGGCACGATACTGGCTGGCAGTGAGTGTGGGCTGCACAGAGGTCCTGGATGATTTGGTGGCTGCCTCCCTTTGCTGTAGATCATATTCCAACAACTCTTTGCGTGAAGCAAAAACTTTCTAAGAAAAAAAGAGAAAAACAAAAGAAATTAGGAACTTAAAATGAAAAGAAAAAGGGTATTAATTGAAAAATAAGCAGCTTTGCTTTGAAGAAACTGTTCAGGTATTATATAATTTAACCTTCTCAATAACTTCATCCACATTTTAAAGCAAAGGAAACTAAAGCTTAGAGGTGTTAGCTTGATCAAGGGAAGTGGCAGATTCAGAACTCAAGCTTAGATGGCAGGCTCCTGCTCTTAACTCCCATGTAACAGAGACAAAGGACAGACACTTATGCACAGGTAGCAAAAAAGGCACAATTTCAGGGAGCCGGCAAGGTAAACTGGTAGCTCCACTGTGTAAGTCTCCCCTGTCTGTGGCCAGCAGGCCATCCTGTGGAGATTAGGTCTGTGTGACATTGCAACTGACACATGGCCTGCCCTGGTTGACTGCAGTAGGTGTGCCCTTACCCTCACAGCCTACAAACAGGGTCAGAAAAAGAGAGAACAGAATCTTGGAACCCAATATTTTTTTCTTTTTGAGACAGACTCTTTCTCTGTCACCTGGACTAGAATATAATGGCTTTATCAAAGCTCATAGCAACCACAAACTCCTGAGCTCAAGTGATCCTCCTGCCTCAGCATCTTGATTAAGTGGGAATACAGGAGTGTACTACCATGCCAGGCTTATTTTTCTATTTTTAGTAGAGATAGGGTCTTGCTCTTGCTCAGGCTAGTCTCAAACTCCAGACCTAAAGTGATTCTCCCTCCTCGGCCTCCGAGACTGCTAGGATTACAGGTATGAGCCACTGCACCCGGCTTTGGCACCCAAGTTTTTAAAATCAGTGACCCTTCTGTTAAAAGATAGGTTGTTCATGGTTAAGAAAAACAGAACTAACTTCCCATCTCCACTACTCTCAGTTTTCTAGCATGAATTCAGGTCTCTGACCTGTGCCAAAACCCACAGTGGGAGAGATGCTGTTTGGTGCAGCCACCTGCCTGCCTTTTCAGTGAACCTGGGTAAGGGCAACACCAAGAGCTGAACCACTGGCTGATGAAACAGGACTGCTCTGCAAACAGCACTGACAACTTGGACAGAACACACTCAAAAGCTAATCCCAAGTCTCTACCTGGATGATTTTGGAGAGTTCATCAAAAGAGTTCTTGCAGTCTCCACAGTACTCCTGAGCCAGCTGCAGGATATAGCGATTCACACTGGCTGAGGTGGAGCTGATGCCCCCTGCTGTTCCAGAGTCATCCTGCAACCCCAAAAGGTAAATTGTCAGACTTCCACACGGACATGATCTCACAGGCAGGCTTCCAACCATGACCCACGGCCTCTACATCTAAATGCCCTCCTAGCTTGGGATTACCTGTGGCTTTTCTGGAGCTGCCTCATTAACTTTGCAGAGCAGGTTCTCCAGCTGTGGCCGGTGTCCCATCAGCTGGTGATACACTCGATCAGCTTTGTCCAGAAGTGTGTTGATGTTGGATACAGCCTAGACAGGAAGAGACAGGGACCTGAGTGAAGGCTTTTCAGCACAGTGACGTTTACTGAATACACAATAACCATTTACTGAAAGATTTCCTACACATCAGGTACTGTGCTTCAGACATTATCTCTTCACAATAATCCCAGGAGACGTTACAGAGGATACATAATACACAATGCTGAGAGAATAAGGTGTGCGAGGTCATACAAGTATTTAAAAAGCACAGCTGGAATGAGAACTTTGTTCTTCCATTATCCCAGCAGGCTCCGCTTTCTCAATGACTTTAATATCCAGCCTCCACGTTACACTGGCTGGAACTAGCCCCTGGACAAGCTGATACTGAGGGAAGGCCAACAGCCTCAGGGTGAAGCAGTCTGTGAACAAATACAGGGCAAGTCATCCAACTTCTCTTCTGACTTTCCAAATCCATAGTTCTCGACCCCTCAGATACCCTAGTCCAGTGGTTCTCAACCTTCCTAATGCTGCAAACCTTTAATACAGTTCCTCATGTTGTGGTGACCCCCAACTATAAAGTGAAAACAATTTTATGGTTGGGGGATACCAAAACATGAGGAACTCTATTAAAGGGTCGCTGCATTAGGAAAGTTGAGAACCACTGCCCTCGTCTCATTATGACAAACACTTCTCTGAAATCCTATGCCAAACCATGTGTTCCAAGATACATCATTTTTTGCTCCCACCCAAACTCTGGGCCCTGAAACTGGTGCTGAGCTGAGAAAGGCTTGGGCTAGAAATGTATGTGCATTGAACTATACCAACTCTGCCAAAAGTTCAGATCAAGGCCACTGCCCTGAGTCTAGGCCACAGCCTCACCTTCTTCCGGTCTTCCTCATTCTCAATGGGATCCACTGCACAGCAAGGCTTGGCATAGAGCATGAAGTCGAAGCGAGCATATTTACAGAAGCCACAGGCGTTGCAGAGGAAGGGATCCTTTTCATCATAGTTGATGGATCTGAAGAACCAAAGTGATAGGGTCAGTATGGTGGCAGAGGTTGGGTGGGGCAGGTGACTCTGAGAAGACTGATTGTGCCATATCTATATTCTAGAAACTACTGTAGGAATTATCAAAGGGACGATAACAAATCAATGACTTAAAGCAACCAGATAAAAAGAAAAACCCAGAACTAAATGTAAGGATCTCCCTCTTGGCTCTATGCACCTGCCACAGGATGGGCAAACACAAACACACAATCTCTTCCCCATCACCCACCCTTGAACCCACTCTATACACATAATTCTCTAAATACCACGTTTTATGAGGGCACCAAACACTGAAATTGCCCACAATGAGGCTGCTACAGAAAAATACAAGCAATGTGTATCGCCCTGGCCTGGGGGATGACCACTGGCTTACCTGCATTTGTGACACTGATACACGTTTTCTCCACAGTTGCCACAGACCCCTGGGTTAGCAGGGACTGAGGCACTACAGCGTGGGCACTGCAGGGTCTCTGTGGAGGCCTGGTAGTTTTCGTAGAAGTCTGCAAACTCAATCATCAGGTTGGAGGCCACGATGGGCAATGGCAGGTCGATCTTCACCTCTGTCTGCCCAGGGGTCAGTTGAACCTTCTTGGCTTTGTGCCAACGTGCTGGCCTAAGAGAGAGAATGTCGGAGGGGGGGCAGGGGGGACACCTGAAATCCTCTCATTTAATCCTCAGTGGTGACAGTCTGATGAGATGAAGAGAAAGACTGTCCTGTGTATTTTTCTAAGGCAATTAAGTGGTTACTCTAAGGGGAAAAAGTCTAAGAAATAATAGCAAGCTAATTAAAAAAAACTTTTCCTTCCTACCTTGTCTCTATAAAAAAGGATAAAATATATAAGTGCTTTAGGATGTTACAGATGATACATTTTGAGATTCCAGGAAAACAACAGAATTGCTTATCAAGGGAAGACACTACTCAAAATGCATGCCACACCAAAGCTGGTATAAGGATGATGACTTGACCACAACCTTGGAAGGATAAAGCTAGGCTGCTTTAGAGAGGCAGAGGAACATAACCAGGGTATGGACAACAGTGCTAAGTCATAAAGAGAAAGGCCTATAACTTAAGAGGCAGTTATAGAAACTATTACTCTATTAGTAATTAGAGCTAGTATTTACTGAGTATTTACTACATGCTAGGCTCTGTTCTTAGCACTTCACACATACTAACTCATTTAATCCCTAAAATAACACCCTGGAGTGTTATTTTACAGTTACAGAAACTGAAGTTAAGAAACCTTTCCAAGGTTGCAGAGAAGAGCAGGGATTTGCACCCATATGGTCTACCAGCAACTGGGCTGACTCAACACAACAGAAAATCTAATCACCCCTTCTAGAGGGGAATCGGTCACCCTAACGGGCAGATTCCACGTTCAGGTCACCTATGTTAAACTCTGTTCTTCAAAGAAAGAAGAGGAAACCTCCTTTAGGCTGAACTCCTGGCCATATTAATTGAGGTGGTACATTAGCTTTATTCTGTCTCCTGAAATAACAGCAATACTTCTGCTCCATGTGCAGAACAGCACTGCAAGTTTTAATATCTAAGTCATATCTACCTATATTCTCTAATAGCAATGTCTGAGACTTCAATAAAAAGAGATATGTCTCTGTGAAAGTCAACACTACAGTCCATGCTAGTGCCCCTTTTGGTACTTCTGACATGCCCTAAATCAGACACTGGGACATACAGGCTAGGAAATCCAATGGCAGCGAACAAAAAGAGGGAAAGCACCATGTAGAAATAAAAGGAATTCCATTCCTAGAGAAGCTTCTTGTATAATACTGCTTTATGAGCAAGAGCACAGCTGTATTAATCTAGGAAATGACAACTACTTCCCAACACAGAACTTTTTTTTTTTTTTT
>CAUYRH010006496.1:0-20553 GCA_963574655.1 Perodicticus potto
GTCTTTATATAGTGATTAAGAAAATGCTATGAGGGCTATCTCTCACAGTATGATCAAAATGTTTCTAATTGTATATGAAGCACATTCTGCCCTATGATTGCACCAATGTACACAATTATGATTTAATAAAATTATTAAAAATAAATAAATAAATATGTAGCATAAATTTAATTTTTAATACTGTAGTCATTTTACCCTGAGATGAACACAGATTTTATTTAGGATAGCCCTTTAGGAAATAATAATGGCTATTTAAAAATAGCCAATATTATTTTTTTCTCCTGTTCCTGCTAAGAACATTTTTGTACATGTATATATCTATATTAGAGATGTTTCTGAGCATTTAATTTTCAGAATAAATTTTTGAGAACTGGAGAAGATAATTGTCCTTGTCAGTCATATACCTGATAACTAGTGAAGATCTAGAATTCTAACCCAAGCAACCTGGCTTGGGAATCTATTTCTGACCATTATACAGGATGTCCATAAAGTTTGTGTGCAATTTTAAATTGTACACTATTTTAAATTGCACACAAATTTTATGGACATTCTGGATAATGCTTCCTGTCTTAGAAAATTAGAAGAATTTGTTTTTCTACAATGATTTCAACTAAATTAGAAGCATATTTTATATGTTGTGCTGGCTTATTTTACAAAAACAATATATACTTGAAACATCAAGTTGTAATGGTTTATTTAAATGAGCCCCAATCCTACCAAAACTTTCCAACCCCTGTTAATACCTGCATGTTTCTTTGGAGATTTTTATTCCAATTGTATAAAATACATATACACAACACATGCAATTTTTGATTGATATATGTAAGATAATGACGCATATACTTCTAAAAATTGTTATTCATCATGTAATAAATCATTATGTATTGTTCCTTGATAGTAAACTATTGAAGCTCTTTTGGATCGACTTGACAAGCTTTACTATCCATTCTGTTATCATGTGGGTTCTGTCCCACTTCAGACTTTGGCCAGGATCCATAAGTAGAGACAGAGATGGTAACTCTAAATACTAGGTTTATTTTAGTATTTTTTTATGGTGAGAAAATACACACAACGTAAAACTTTTTCTACAATGATTTCAACTTGTCTTAAATATGCTTCTTAAAAAGTCTTATTATTTTAACCATTTTTAAGTAAGTCATGTATTATCACTTAGGACAGGGATAAGTTCTGTGCCTAGGCTACAAATTTGAACAGCATGTTATTGTACTGAATACTACAAGCAATTATAATACAATGATAAACATTTATGTATCTAAACAGATTTAGAGATAAAAAAGATACACATTGTGTTACAACATTAGTCTATGACTTCATAAGGAGATTTTTAGGAGATTTTTATTTCTAACATGATCTTATGCAAACACCATCATATACTATTTTAAGTGATTTTACCATTTTACATTCTCACCAATGGTGCACAAAGGTTCCAATTTCCCACATCCTTGCCAACATTTGTTGTCTTTTTTTTTTTCCTTTGACAGTAGTTATCCTAATAGGAATGGAGTGGAAAAAGTCATTGCACTTTTTACTTGCATTTCTTTCTTTCTTTTTTTTTTTAATTATTTTTTATTGAGTCATAACTGTGTACAATTATTCAAGCTTGGAGTACAGTGTGCGGGCTTCCCATACAATCGGAGATATTTTTATCCACCTGATTAATGTAACATTCATGATATTTTCTCATTTACTATGTGAAAACAATTTTGATCCACTTGTTCTTCTATGCTTCTCACAGTCAGCCACCAATTTTGATGCACAGCTGGATGAAACTTTGCCATGTTTTTGTCAGTTCTGCTCATTACTCGATGTCCTGAACTCTCTTCATTGGTAACACTTTCTCTCCCTTCAGAAAATTGTTTAATCTATTTGTACACTGGATTTTCTTCATGCCAGTATCCCCATAAACTTGGACTAATATGTCACTAATTTCACTTCCAGTATTGCCAAGTTTAGCTAGAAATGTAATGTTTGTTCGTTGCTCTAATTTAAGCTCCAATATTCTCATGATGGCACAGAAAAACCTGCAACCACAATAATGAATAGCACTCAGCATGACACCATCACACATCAACACAAGCACACCTGTGAGACACTGATGTACCAAGGTCATGAAACCTTACTGAATTGTCTGTACAGTGCTGCCAAGGTAAGGGCACGGTGGCAAGTTCACAAACTTGATAATCAGACATTTGTAGATGAATGGAACAAAATTAAGTACCTAAAGATAAATCCATGCACTTTTAGTCAATTTATTTTTAACATAGATGTAAAAATTACAAAATGGAAAAAGTCTTTACAATAAATGATGTCACCAAACTGGATATTCACAAGCAAAAGAATGGAATTAAATCTTTGTGTGACACCATATTCAAAAATCAACACAAAATGAATTAATCACCCGAAAGTATAAAACCAATGGAAGAAAAGATAGTAAAAACTCCACATAACATTAATCTGGACAATTTTTTTTTGTGACTTCAAAAGCATAAGCAATAGGATCAAAAATAGACAAATGGGATTACATTAAACTAAAAAGCTTCAGTGCAGCTAAAGAAATAGAAGAGTAAAGGGGCAACCTACAGATTGGGAGAATATATTTCCAAGTGCAAAACACATCCTTCAAAATGGGTTAATATTCAAAATATATAACAAAACAACCAACTTGTTTAAAGAGTAGGCAAAGAACCTGAATGACATTTTGCAAAAGAAGGCATATAAATCACCAAAATAAATTAAAAACTGCTCAAAATCACAAAGCATCAGAGAAATACAAAATCAATTCAATCTGCAATGAGATATTTCCTCACACCTATTTAAATGGCTATCATCAAAAAGACAAAAGGTACATTTTGGTGAGGATGTAGAGGAAAAGAATCTCTTGTACAAGATTGGTAGAAATGCAAGTTAATACAGCCATTGTAAAAAAGATGATGAAAGTTCTTCAACAAACTGAAAAGAGAACTGACATGTGATTTGGCAATTCCAAAGGAACTGAAAACAATATAAATCAGAGATATCTGAATGCCTATGTTTATTTGCAACATTATTCATAATAGCCAAGATAAGGAATCAACCTAAGTGATTATCAATGAATGGACAGATAAATAAAATGTGGTACACACACACACAGTGTAATGCTATTCAGTTTTAAAAAACTAAAAGGACATTCTGCCATCTGCAACAAAAGGGATAAACCTGGAGTACATTATATTAATTTAAATGAGACATAGAAAGAAATTATGGCTGATCTCAGTTATAAGTGGAAGCTAAAAAAAATAATGTACTTATAAAAGTACAGAATAGAATGATGGTTACCAAATGCTTGTGGGGAAGGGGAAAGATTGGAGATAATTTGATGTATTTTATCTTAGATAGAAGGCATCAGTATGTGAGCTCTACTGGAAATCACGGTGACTACAGTTAACTGTAATGCAATGCATATTCCTAAATCACTAAGGAAGTAGGTTTTTAAACGTTCAAACAATACCAAAAATAAGTATATGACCTGATGGATATGTGTATATCTTGATTCAATCATTTCATAACATCTGCGTGTATGTACCTCAAAACATCACATTGTAAACTATGTATACAATTATTTTTTTTCAATTAAAACAAAATTAAATATACATATTTAAAATTTAATTATATAATATATTTATTTAATAAACAGACAGGTCTTGAATAGACATTCCTTCAAATTTATACAAATGGCCAATCAACACATGAAAATTAACCCAACATTATTGATCTTTTCCAAAATTCAAATCAAAGCCACAATAAGATGCCACTTCACACTTAATACAATGATTAAAATCATTAAAAAAATGAGAAATAACAAGTGTTGGCAAAGATTTAAAGAGGTTGAAATGGTCATGATTTGTTGTTAGGAAATGGAAATGATTAAGCCAGTATGGAAAGTAGTTTTTTGATTTTCCAAAGGTTAAGCATAGAATTAAAATATAATGTTACAATTCTACTTTTGGATATCTATCCAAATGTATTAAAAACATGTTTGTATGTTCATTTTCATAGCAGCATTCTTAGCAATAGCTAAAATGTGTAAGTCTCCCAAGAGAAGTATCCATTCTGCAGATAATGGATAAAGAAAATGTGTATATAGACATAGAATAGAATATTATTCAGCCACAAAAAGGAATGACATTTTACTTTTTATTTATTTATTTATTCATTTTTGGTAGAGACAGAGTCTCACTTTATCGCCCTCCGTAGAGTGCCATGGCGTCACAGCTCACAGCAACCCCCAACTCCTGGGCTTAGGTGATTCTCTTGCCTCAGCCTCCCGAGTAGCTGGGACTCCAGGCGCCCCCCACAATGCTTGGCTATTTTTTTGTTGTAGTTCGGCCAGGGCTGGGTTTGAACCCGATACACTCGGTATATGGGGCTGGCGCCCTACTCGATGAGCCACAGGTGCCGCCCAGAAATGACATTTTAATACATTTTATAACATGAATGAGCCGTGAAACACTGCTTGGTGAAATAATCAAACACAAGCTGACACTCTGATTTCTCTTTTTTGAGTTACTTCGCATAACCAAGTCATAGTGATGAAAAGCGGGATAGAGGCCATGAGAGGCTGAGGAGAAAAGGAAAGGAAGTCACTGCAAGTGTGTGGAGCTTTGGGGGGAGATGATTTCAGAAATTTTGTATATAGATAGTGATGTTGTTTACAGAGCACTGTAAATGTATTTAACGACGAAATTTTATACTTACACATTGTCAAAGTGATAGATTGTATGGCATGTATATTTTGCCATAATAAAAATGCAAAAATCCCCACATATTTCATTAAACTAGATACAATAACAATATAATAGAATTAAGTGAAGCATATATGTCATATCCAATATATGAATGGACTTTATGTATTAAAAATAATTTTCAAATTTTATCGTGAAGTATACTCAAGAAATGTGCCTAAAACAGTCTTATTTGTCAATGTTATTTGCTTGTGTGTGCATGTGAATTTACATACACACATCAAATGGAAATGTAAAGTAGAGAGATATTAATATCATAGAAAAATAATTTTTGCAAAATTGTCAGGATAAAGATTTGAAGAACTTTGGGAATTAACCAAAACTGTGCAGCAATATGGCAAGTCTTAATTCAAGAAAAATACTAAATGTTGGTATGAACAATGATCTTTATGATTTTAACTTGACATCCTCTCATTTCTCCTACCTCCAGCTCTGTTGGAACCTTGAAGACCAACAAGCCGTCATCAGAATGAAAGTCAGCAGAAGAGCAGCCTCCGAAGAGGGCAAAGAAAGTCATTTAAAGCTGCATTTCTAGAGAATTGTCATTATGTGACATTCTCACAATTCTTCCCAGACTTCACTCCAAAGGCTCTCTTTATTTGACCTGAGTATAAGCTCACAGCATGCAAGAAACATTTTATTCAATGGTGTTTTCAAGAATAATTCGAAGAAATTATTTACATTAGTGGCTCCTTGGGGCAGTAGCCAATAGGTGGGGCAAACAACAGGCTGCCCCAAACACTTGAAGGTTAAAGTTAATAAATGAGACGTAGTCTGTGGCTTTGCGGGAGCTCTGAGATGTTCCTGGGAATCTGAAAGACCACGTCCATTTGTATGACTATGTACATGCCCACAGTCTACACACTATGGAAAAAAAAAAAAAAAAAAGAAAACAGAGATAGCCCTACACTGGCTTACCTTGAGACTCAGTGCCAGCAGAAGGTGAAAAATAAGAAAAACTGTTGATTGCCTGGTTGAGTGTTGAAGGAATACCCAACACCCATGCAGAGCCTTTAAGCAATGCTTGGGAAACTTACTGGTTACAGTCATTTAGGAAATTTCTGTTCAATCATTAGCTGAACGAATCTAAGCAAGCAGAGACTTTCATGGTAACTCAATCCAAAAGAACCTTACAAATATATACACACAGAAATGACTATTAAATATAAATAAATTCTGGATGCTTACTGTATACAGCTCAGAATACAAAAAGTAGCATGTAGTACATTTTTATGCACTAGCAATGACTAATTTGAATATGCAAACAATAAAACAAATACGTAATTAACTTTAAAATGATGTCACATATAATAGAATCCAAATGAAACAAAATTCTTAGGCATAACTTTAACCAGAGAAATGCAAAATTGTACAAAGAAAACTGGAAAACATCCTTAAAGGCATCAAAGATGGCAATTCCCCCCAAATTAATCTTCTGATCCATTCTAAGGCCTGTATTTTCCACTAATATTTTTGAAAATTTATAGTTGACACACACTTATTATATGTGCTTACGGGACACAGTGTCATGTTTTAACGTATATGTACATTGTGTACACTGTGTAATAAGATCCAAGGGGATTACCATATCCATCACTTTCTTCTTTTTTTTCTTTTTTTTTTTTTTTGTGATTTTTGGCCGGAGCTGGGTTTAAACCCACCACCTCCAGTGTGTGGGGCCAATGCCCTACTCCTTTGAGCCATAGGCACTGGCCGCTCCATCACTTTCTACACTTACCATTTCTTGTGGTGATAACCTCGAAATCTTCTTCACCTTGAAACACACACGCACTCAACAGGGTTGTTAGATATCTCTACGGCATAACAGAACACCAGAATTTATTCTTCCACTGTAACTTTGTGCTAATTTACTGGTCTCTCCTGGTTTCTCCTCCCCACGGTCCTCCACAGTTTCTGGAAATCATGATTCTGTTCATTACCTCTATGAAGAATCTATGAATATTTCACGTAAGCAAGATCATTCTTTTTTGTAAGTGTGCCTGCCTGTTTCATTTAACATAACGTTATCCAGGTTCATCTAAGTTGCTGGAAACATCACGATTTCATTCTGTTTTTTAGGTGAACAGTATTCCATTCTCTCTCTCTCTGTACTACACCTATTATCTACCAGTTTCTTAACCCATTCATTTGTGGATGGGCATTTAGATTGATTTTAGATTAATCCCGTATCTTGGCTATTGTGAGTAGTGATGAAATAAATGTGGGAATGCAGATGTCTCTTCTACATACTAATTCCATTTCTTTGGGTTATATATCCAGTAATTGGATGGTTGGATCATATGGTGGTTCTTCTATTTTTAATTTTTTGAGAATCCTTCATACTGTTTTCCATAATGGCTGTATTAATTTACATACCCACAAGCACTCCATAAGATTTTCTCTTTGAGTTTTTGTAAAGAGATTGACAAGCTTATTCTTAAACTAATATGAAAATGCAAAGAACCTAAAGTGGCTTTAAGAATCTTGAGAAACAAGAATAAAATTGGAGGACTTCTTTCTAATTCCAAAGCTTACTGCAAAACCAAACTAGTGAAGAATGTGGTACTGGGATTAGAATAGACATTGAGATCCATGTTTCCATTTACATAACATGTAAATGAGAGTCCAGAAATAAAGTAGTATATTTACAGTCACTTGATTTTTGATGAGGTTGCCGAGTAATTCAATGGGTAACCAGTTTTGCAATAATTGTATCTTCCAAGGACACAGCTATTTTACCTAGTGTTAGGAATGAGTAAATAACTAAAATATGTGCTCTTCAGAGTGGCAAGAGTTTATCAATAGAAGCAAGAGGGGAAGCCAGAGAAATAGCAGAGCAATGACATTAGGGTGTGAAAGAAGAGCTCCCCTCCACCAACTCCGTTGCCATAGACTCGGAGAGGGAAGAGACAGGGTCCTTTACACTCATGAAATACAGCTTGAGTCTGTGTTTCTTCATTTGCAGCAAAGATGAGGAGAGGCATAGGTTTGAATAAGTAGATTAAAGCCCGATTGGAAAGCCTTTCCGAAGGCTGATGTTTCATGTCTATATTATAAAAGAGAGAGGGCAAAAAAAAGGAAGACAAAATGAGTCACCTAGAATTCAAATTTCAACTGATAGGCAGCAAGTTCTCTTTGCATCTGAAAACTATTATTTGTCTCTTTCTGTCTCACCCAAGAACTGTATATGCTTTCACCCCAGGGCCTTTGTTCATGCGATTCCTAAGAACTTCTTTATTCTTCTCCTTTGCCGTTCTCCTATTCAGCTCTGACTCCCGCCATTTTTCACTGTGCCAACGTAGGGCAAAATGCCATCTTCTCTGTAAACGCTTCCTGACTTCCCATGTGGTCATTTGCTTTCTGCTATGCACTTACATAGCATTTCATATAGTTATTTACTTTCACACATATTGACTAAATTGTAATGTAGTTATTTTTCCCAGAAATTCATCTTCCTTACTAGAGACAATTCTAGGTCTTACGACCTCTCTATATATTTTATATCTGACCACTGCCTCTGAAATATGAGAGATACTTGGTGAGTTTATTCAAATATTAATGAATATTTATCTTCAATGAATTGATTAATTGGTTAAGACTATCAGCCAGCTATGGCTCAATCTGTCCATCAAAATGAATAGAGAAACTTCAATTCTAATACTGTTACTTCCATTTGATACTAACATAAACAGCTCATTATTTTCCTTTTATCTGACTTCCTATGAAATTGCTCCAGCCTTCTGTAATCCAGACACATGTCAGTTCTGCATTTTATCCATTTATATACATCTGATCAAAATATTATTTTCCAGGAATCAGTTTGTGGGCATGATTCCCCACATATCACTGTTTGGTTTATGTCTTCTGAAATAAATGGTGGAGGACACAGGCAAATTTTCCTATTAGTCTTCCAGAGGAAGGGAGGGTGTAGCCCACCACAAACAGCACCACAGCTGCAGGGACTGTTTCCACGGAACAGAAGGATGAGGAGCAGCATCAGCCAGAAGGGTTCACAGCACCAGTGAAGATCAGTGGACAAAGTGACACCGGAAAAACAGCCACTCTTGGTGTGAACGGCTGGCCAGGCACAGAATTCTCACTCCTCCTCATTACTGCCTGGGGGATTTTGCTTTTCAACAGCCATTACTGCTTCTCATGATTATCTCCTGCAGATTTTGTACATGAGAAAATATACTTGAGTTATCATTCTCTAGGAATGAATAACTCACATGACAGCATCGTCAGGGATTTAGCTAGGAGATGAAAAAAAGTCAAAACTTAATGGAGTTTTGAGTATGGGTCTAACCTGACTTACTGGAGAAGGGTGAGGGTTGGGAGTGGATAAAAGGATTTTCATCCAGGGATGATGCTGGCAGACTCATACTGCGGAAATCTTACTCTGAAGTCAGACACAGGCCGTACCTGATGAGATGAAAAGTGAAACACCTGCTAGGAAGCTACTAGGCCACTTCAAATGAGAATCAAGTTAGGGAGACTGGCGTTTCTGGTGGCCTAGTGGAAACCCTGGACGTCTGCCAAGAATCTCTTAAGTTTGAGATTTCCTCCACTGCTTAAAAACAAAGTCCATAAAACTAAAAGCCCCCTCATCTTCACCCACAGCTGCTCATTCTCCCATCACGGGCCTAATCTTTTCATTTCTCTCAACTCATCAGTCACTTACGCCTGTTGATTTAACTCTCTAAATACTTCTTCAATTATTTCACTATTTCATCTCTATTTTTTTTGTATATGGATAAGATGAAAGAAACTGAAATTTATTGAGCATAGATAGCCAGATAGCATGTACAGCAATTCCGCCATGACCACAGAAATTCTAAATGAACTTCAAGAAGCCATTTACTCTGTTATGTTTTCTTCCTTATTTGTTAAGAAAATAACAACATTATAAACCTAACATCAACCATTACAACTTATATCTTGCTTTTGTCTAGCACTGTAATTTTTTTCAATACTTTTGCAGACTCTGACAACTATGTCAGTAGTTGCAAAATCTTAGCCTGCTTTGGGATCATTGGGAAGGATTAAAACATTTTACTAAGTACCATTCTCAGAGTTTCCGAGGTGACTGAGAATTTTCATGTCTTACTTGTGTCCAGGTGATGCTTAGGCTTCCACGCATCATTATGTTCAGAGACCACACTTTGAAAAATATTGGCCACATTTTAACTTTTGCAAATTAAAATTTACTTAAAGTGAATTTGATTTTACCTTTATTCCAATACTACTTAGGCATTGTTTACCCTAGGTATAGTCTTTTACCTTCTTACGCTGTCTTTTTTCAACTTTAAAAAGTCAAATCTCCAAAGTCTATAATTGTTGCTACACTCCTATTAGATTTCTGAAGCATGAGACTATCCTATACATGAAATAAAAGTATCATATTTCTGCAGGAAATTTGAGAACCCTTAGTTTGACTATGAAGATCATCGTGATAAAAACAGAGTGCCTGTTGTATTTAAATTTGTAACTTTTAAAAGCCCTTTTCAAATAATTCCTGAATCTAGCAAATTTTTCTACTCAGTCCTGGTGAAGCAATATTTAGGGATTTTGAAATATTGGTAAATGTTCATAATAAGAAGTGGCAAAATGAGCTTAAATTTTGAAAACTGTTCTAGTGTGCCAAAGTCACAAGGCCATCCTGTGACCGTGAGATGTGCTAATGATAATTGACGGCAGGGCATCTGGACCAGCAGGTGCATTTCCTTTCTTATTTCAGTGACTCTTGGGTTGAAAACGTCAAGCTTTCCTTTAGCTGTGCTGGAAATCTTCCCAAATGGGCGGAAGAACTTTGTGATATAGAGGGAAATGCCCAATATTGTTTGGGACGTTTAAGAGTCACTCAGCCAAAGCTATTTTTACTCCTGGACAGACTCTCACAGATGAGTTTCTCTTAGTTACCATCTAGTGAAGTGTTACCTGCTTCTATTTTCCCAACTAACATAGTGACACATGAGTGACCTTTAACAAATGTCAATCGGTGTCAGAAACTCAGAAGTTGTAATCAAGTCATGATCTATGAAATAATTCAGAAGTTAATTCTAGACAACACAGTTTTCCTTTTACTTAAATTGAATAGATTCTTGATGTGTATTACAACAAAGTCTCTCATTATACGTTCTGGGGAAAAGCTGTTATTTATAAGAAACCAAGATTTTTTTGTCATCCCACCCAATTACAGTAATGTTCCACATTTAACAAATAAAAATGCTTTAATTGATACAATGTTTTCAATCATACCTATTTGTCAATATTTGTCGCATGTTATTGCTCACACTGAAAGCCGTCGTACAAAGATACTCGATTGAGCTCAAATATATCCTACCTTGTATATGAAATAGGGTCATAATATTCCACTTACGGTATATTATATCTCTAAGTGCTCTTTTACCTGAACATGTCTAAAACCACTACATTTTAGAGATCAAAAAGAATAAAAATTAGTTATTAAAAATTCTTCAAGTAATTTAATCAACAACTTAACTCAATAACTAAGTGGAGTGAAGGCTATGTAACCAGTTTGATGTAAGTATTCCAAATTGTATATAAAATCAGCATATTGTACCCCATAAATGCATTAATGCATACAAGATTTACGTATTTATGACTTAATAAAAAATTTTAAAAATAAAAAATACATCCTTAATAAAGCAAAAGTTAATTCTTAAGCAAAAAAATAAAATAACCCAGAGAACAGGAAAATCATTACTTTTTCTGTGTCTAGTATAGTTCTCAAGTTAAGAGTTTTTGAATCAGGGAAAATTCAAGCTTTCTTTCTCTTCTTCATAAATATACTGTTATGTGCTGCACAACAACTTTTGGTCAATGATAAACCACATATACAACAGTGGCCCATAAAAGTATATTACCATATTTTACTATACTTTTTATGTTTAGATACACAAAAATTTACTTTCATGTTATAATTGCCTACAGTATTCAATAAAGTAACAGGCTGTACAGTTTCCAACCTAGGAGTAATAGGCTTTATTATGTAGTCTAGGGTGTAGGAGTCGGTACCATCCGGGTTGTGTAAGTACCCTTTATATTTGAGCAGTGATTGACGAATGGCAGTTTTCTCAAAATGTATCCCCATTGTTAAACAATAGATGACTGTATCCTTCTACATATAAGACAGATAGCTTATTGGCTCAAATTTCATATATCTGCATCTATTGGTATCACCCACAATTCTATCTATTGTCAGAGAGATAATGTCAGAGAGAGATCGGGGAGAGAGAGAAAAGAGAAAGCAGAAATCATCAGTCCATGCCTCACTAGTTCTTTGGAGAACCGCAGCTACTATTGTAGCTTCAGTATATTTCTACAGCAAAAGTCGGAGAAATTGTGATTTATCCTTTTCCAGGGAAAGAGATGGTGCTAATGTGATTGGTTAAAGTCCAAGACATCAGTTGAGGTGTACTTGAGTATTGGATGGTGTTACTGGGACTTAAGTTTTGGACAAGTGAAAAGGACTTACATTTTCTGTGAGGCGAGTAGATAAAGGGAAAGGCCTTTTTTCTTTTTTTTTTTCCACTGCGTCCTCTCTTGCAATGGCTTCAATGGACTTAAAACCTGATGTGCAATTGGTGGGAGAGGAGAGTGCGATCAGAAGCAAAGGAATAGAAAGCCCTGCTTAGCCCCACGGCATAGTTTTCATTTCCTGCTTCCAGATCTCTGAAAACTAGCAGTTAACTTCTAGTTTGACTACTAATAGAGCTGTCACTTATCCTCATTTGGTTAGATTTCTCCTGTGGAGAAACTTAAATCAGTGGGACAGAATCTGGGCATTCCGTAGCAACCCCATGTCTCTATTCTCACACGGCTATTAAGTTAGTGGACACCACTAACTTGAAATTGCTCATAGGGAGCATTTGACGAGAAAGCAATACCAATATAATTAGAAAACAGAACTAGAAAATGGGAAATATGGGTTGTAACTGGTTGGACCACCACTCAATTTAGATAACGCACCTTAAAATTCTCTGAGCCTTTATTTCCTCAATAGTAAATGAAAAAGAAAATAGATATAAGGATCACATAGACAATAAAAAGTATTTTTTTTCATTAACCTCCTGTGTATTCTTCAATTGCTCTCTTCAATTTGTTCTCCACTTTGTATCCGAGTTTAACTTTGTGAACATAGACCTAACTACCTATCTTTCCATCACTTACAGGATCATACAAGAAATGCCACACTGATATTTTTGAGGTTCTCCCTAATATTGTCTCATCTGATTCTTTTGATTTGATCATCGCTCTCAACATCATACATACAAAAGAAAAAACTAAACTATTTACTATTCAATGGCTGTTTTTTCACTTAGCTCACTTCTGTGCCTTTGTATGAACTTTTCTCTCTGTCTGGGATATTCTTCATCAATTAATGACATTATCTAAAATCTAGTTGATACATCATCATCTTTGTCTTCTTCACATTTTCTTCAATTAGATGTTAGAATTCACTGTTCTCTCCCTGGAGAATGATTTTATGAATGTTTTTGACCTCCTGGCAGATTTTTAGCCCCACTGAGGACAGAATACTTCTACAGGGCTGAATTCAATGTCTTGAATATGGAAAGTAGTCAGTGAATTCTAAGTGTGTGGAACAGTGAGACAGTGCATTCATCCTTATTAAAAAAGGATTGCATTATTAACATTAGTTATAGTATCTGTGAAGAATATTGCATACTGCTCACATATCTCTGACTTGTTTATATCAATTCACTGAGCAACATTGCTAATTTATGCTCCTAGTAAACTAATTAGTGTAGAACAGACCTACTTTCAACACACTAAAATAAGTACAGAATGTCTTATATAAGTAGTAAGAAAAATATAGAAATGCAGAAATATACACATCTATGAATAATGTGAGTTTATGTACACATATACACACTTTTAAAAAACTATTTTCTGAGCTATACATATTTCTAAAACAGTAATTATGAAAAGGCACCATCTGCTCCACAAAGGATGGAATGATAAAATTTTTGAATAGAAACCATATGCAAACTTTAAATTTATTCCATATTTACTATCTTTGTACACTCATGTACTACATTGCCATGCTTTGGTCAACCACATACCACATTGATAACGGCGGTCTCATAAGATTACAATAGGACATTTTTTCTGTACTTTTTCTCTGTGTCGACACAAAATACTCACCACTGTGTTAAATTTGCTTACAGTATTCAATGCAGTAGCATGCTGTGTGAGTTTGTAGCCTAAGAGCAATAGACTATATCATATACCTTAGGTATGTACTTGACTATAACATCTATGTTTTGAAAGTAAGTACACTTCACGATATTTGTGTAATGATTGAATTGTTTAAGGATGCGTTTCTCAGAATGAATACTCATTAACTTACATATGACGTTCCTTGGGAATGTTACTTAAGCATTCTTAGCTTCATTTCTCTCAGCTCTGAAATGAGAATTTTTTTTAATTTTTTTTTATTTTTACATATACATGTATTTATTAGGTTTCCACTTTTTGCCTTCACAGAATTCAAAAGGCTTAAAATGTAATAACAATAACAATGTTTAAGATAAGGACTAGAAACAAAAACCTCGTAAAGAACGAATGAAGATAAATACACTCAGAAAAGAAGTCAGACAGTTGCTGCATCAAAATATTAAGCAATATTAATAATAATAGTGCAAAGAAAGTAACATTCACGTTGTCAGATAAGAGTAAGTCTATTATAGAATGCTTTGACTCTGGCTTAGTATGGAGTCATCAGCTAACTTCTTATTTTTTTTCCAAAGTCTTGAAAAACAGACAACTAATATTTATAAATAAAAGTAAAAGATAATTTCAAACACCAGATCATGCTTAATGTTACAAACCATAGAAAAAGAAGAAATACTTCAAAATCATTCTACTTAATCTGGATACACCTGATATTAAAATTGGAGAAACTATATTATTATAAAGGGAAATGTGAAATGATAATGTTAATAGCATTGCTCTTACAAGGTGGATATGAGGGTTGTATCACATACATATAAATTTGTGCACATGCTCTCACAGTTTTAGGCTTGTATCTGGTAAATTATAATGAATAATTATTAGCTATCATATTAATATTAACAATGATTATAATTTTACTTTTTTCAGCATAGATTGGGGATTGGAACTCATAATGAATTCTTAAAAACATATTCCTGAGAAAAGAATTATTTTGAAATAGTTTAATTAATAACCAACTCATCTATCTAGACATACCAGTTTTATGTGGGTTTTCTTAAAGTATTGAAACCACCTTCTATTTAAAACCAAACCAAACAATTTTTACAAAGATCTAAACCTATGTGAAAATCAATCCTGTGAAGTGTCAAGACTACATTATTATTATTATTTATTATTATTATTATTTTGCCCGGGGCTGGGTTTGAACCCGCCACCTCCAGCATATGGGGCCGGCGCCTTACTCCTTTGAGCCACAGGCACCGCCCAAGACGACCTTATTTTTATTTATAACCCCAACAGTAATGATTTTTGACCATTTTTCTGTTTTCTCTAATTCAAGTGACAGACCACACAAGTGGACACTTTCACCACTTTATTACATTCTTCATGGCCCAGGAGTTCATCAGGTATAACTTTGTCACCCATGGCAGCCACACCTAAGATACATTTCTCAGGGCATGAAAATATTGTAAAAAACTAACTTCACATCCATGATCTATGAGTAAAGTTTTGTTAATGTCTGATAATAGCATTTAATTTTTCTGAAGAAAGGATAAATCCCTTCTCATTTCTCTATAAATATTAGAAAAACCTACAGAAAGCTTCTAGTCGAGTCTAAACAGTCTGTGTTTTATTAGGCAAAGTCCCTGTTTTCATGGAATTAATGTTCTATTAACAGATGGAGAAGTTAAAGTTAAAATTCACATAAATGGGAGTTGTTTTAAGCCTGTTCATTTGTGGTAATTTTGGGATGCAATAACAACAACAACAACAAAAAACTAACACAGGTAAGTTTTAGTTTTCTTCATTCCATAGTCCTGACACCATCCTTGACTTTTAATAGTCTTTGTACTTCCTGTCTTTTTGCATTAAAACAACATCCATTTAAATGCTCGTTCCTAGTGCAATTATTTTAAATAACTCATGGTTATCCTTGAATTTCTATATGTCTTCTCCTGCATATTCAGATCCAAAATGCTATAGGTGTTTTATTTAAGGAGAAAGGTGCTTGCAGTTGTAAATACACTTAACATTGCTGGAATATTTCGGTCACAGCAGCGCAATGAGTTTCTGTCTTTAGGCAACAGTCTACCACAGTAGATAAACTCCAAATGTAATGACCTTCTCCTGGGCCTCATCCTCATTAATATTATGAGGTATTTGCCTTTGCCAACATATTTCTCAGATTTTATAGAATATCAGCTCTGGTTATGCAAGAAGCCTTATATCTTTTCTTTTTATGACTTTGCAGCCACTTCTTTTCCCTTGAAAATATTTTCCCCAAGTCAATGCTTCTCTATCTGCTTTCTTCATTTGACTCTTTGTTTTGACTCATAGATTTTTATCCATTTATTTATGTCACCTGTCACCACTCTGCAATACCTACCTGAGGCCTGGCATGTGTAACTAAGCTACATGTGTAACTTAGAAAATGACAATTCTTTCCTTTTTCGTTGTAAATCTTATTCTTCCTCAGCTGCTGGAGCTAATGCCCAACTACTAATCAAACACATTCACTTTGATCTAAGGCTGCCAGACAAAATGCAAAATACCTATTTAACAATCTTTAAATATAATATTTGCCAAATATTGAGTGGATTATACTTAGACTAAAAAAAAGCAGTATTTATCTGAAATTTAAATTAAATTGGATATCATGTATTTTTATTTTCTAAATTAGGAACCATGGTGTGATAAGTATTGAAAACCTGCAGTCAAGATGTTCAAAGAAAACTGATATTGTTTTTCTCCTTTTACTCAGCGTAGCACCTGTGATGTCTTTCCATGCTAGAATCACAGCCAACCAAACCTGGCTCCTTAGGGACAAGAGGAAGTATAGCTGAGTAATTAATAAAACATAGACCCTGGATTGCCACCTGACATTGCCCAGGGCTACCTCTGAGCTCTACCACTCATTAGCTGTGTTATCTGTAGGAATTTTCTGAATTTGCTAAGGTCTTTGTTTCTTAATTCTTCCTGCATTGCTGTAACAGAACTTAAGGCTGGGCAATTTCTAAATAAAAAAGATGCATTTGGAACAGGATTCTGATGACTGTAAAGTCCAAGAGCATGAGGCTGGCATCTGCTTGCCTTCTGGCTAGGTCCATATGCTGCATTGCAACATGGCAGAGAAGCAGAAAGGAGACTTAGTGTGTAGAGATACACAGGAGAGGCTGAGCCCACATTTAACAACCCGTTTTTGTGAGAACTATTCCATTCCCATGAGAAAGAAAACTCATGAGATAATGGGAATGGTCTGTCCATGAGAAATGCATCCCCTGTGACCCAAATGCCTCCCACTAGGTCCTACCTCTTGGCAGCGCTGCAAAATGGTACAAGACTCAATAACGGGTTTGGTGGGTTCAAACGGCATTCAAATCTAGCCCTCTGTTTCCCCAGAAGTAACATTAAGATGAAGATAAAAGCAAACCCTACTAAAAGGGTTTCATAAAAATTAAAATATAAAATGAAATAAAAACACTTAGCCAGGGCAGTACCTGTGGGTCAAAGGAGTAGGGTGCCGGCCCCATATGCAGGAGTTGGTGGGTTCAAAACCAGCCCTGGCCAAAAACTGCCCCCCAAAACCACTTAGCCAGGAAGCTAGAAAACTACACAGTAAATTTTGAATAAATATTATAATTTTCGACTCCCTCTTTTCTCTGTTACCCTTACATGAAAAGATATCAGATGGAGCCTGAGCTAGAATATCTGCAAAAGTTTATCCCTAGTTTCCATTACTGACACTTCTACATGAATTATTTTTACCTGGACTATTTCAGCATGTAATATGGTATCCTTACTTTTGCCTAATAACTTGAATTTTTATCTCAAAAAATGTATTCTTGGGTTCAAAATACATTGCCAGTGCTTCCAAAAATCCATCAAATTAAGTATAACACATATCCCATGACCTTCAAGGACCAATAAATTATGCTCCACATTTCTTTTCTAATTTGTAGTTTTGATTAAATTATTCTTTTCAGCAGAAATTCCTTACTGAAGTCTCTGTTAGTCTTTTATTTTATTTCACTTTTTTTTTTATTTTTGGGTCAGAGTCTCATTGTTGTCCAGGCTAGAGTGACCTACTCACAGCAATCTGATACTCCCTAGCACACGCAGCCTCAAACCCCTGGGCCATTCTCCTATCTTAGCCTTCTGTGTAGCTGAGACTACAGGTGCCCACCACAATGACCAGCTAATTTTTCTATTTTTAGTAGAGACAGCTTCTCAATACTGCTCAGGCTGGTCTGGAACTCTTGAGCTCAAGTGATCCCACCCACTTCAGCCTCCCACTGGACCACGCTCTATTAATTTTTTAATTGGATGCAAACTCAATCTCTCCCTTCTTTTATCATGTGAAGCTTTTTAGTATATTTTATATTACTTAATACACTATATTTTGTCATGATGTTCATGTCTTAGCTACAAATGCATTTTTAAAATTTTTTTCTCAAAATGATAAATAATTAATAAATTATTATTCTGTAGAGGATAAAAAAAGAATATAAATTATATTTGTAGCCCGCTTCTCAAACTGAATTAGCTAAGCTGTACTGGTACTTATTATATTATGAACGTTTATAAATCATTTACATAATTAACAACTTTGGATTCCCCAAAACATATTAGGCAGGTTTTATTATTCCCATTAAAGAAAAAAAAAAAAAAAAGCAAAGTGAGGGTATAAAGCAACTAATCCAAATTTCTACAACTAGTAAGTAAAGAAACTTCAACCTAATATTTATTCGTGGAAAAAAATCTACAATACATATTTTAAAAGATAATTAATAAGCATTTGTGATCTGCAAGAGTAGGTATAGGTTCACTAAAAATAAATTGTTTCATATAAATCTTATTTTCTTCACTTTAATAGCTAGTGTAGAATGCTTGATGCAATGAATAAAAAGTGTCTTGATTTCAGTGAGACATTTGGCAATAAGTTTAGAATACTTTCTCAGCAATTATGGAAACTTGGAGTAATAAAGATATTAAAGGTGAATACTTGCAATAGTTTAAAGAGCGATGCAAAAAGGAAAGTCTTGGGGAAATTACTTTTGGCACATATGAAATTCCTATATCAGAAAACTGAATGACCAAACACAGTGTTAATGTATTTCCTAAACATTTCCTTTCCCCATAGGAAAGCAAGACTACGAGAGAATATTCATCTTTAATATTGAATGATGCAGTCACAATCAAAAATAACCTTGATAGGCTGAGATAATTGGTTCAAATGAATTAATATGACTAAGGATGGCAAGTAAGATGAATGGAATTGCAGAGATAATAGAAAACCATCTCAAAGAAACTGAAAGCAAAAATAAATAAGTGGGATTTAATTAAACAAAAAAGTCTTTGAAGAAAAAAGAAAACAATCAACCGAGTAGATAGACAACATATAGAATAGGAGAGAATATTCACAAAGTGTATATCCAACAATGAGCTTGTAGCCAGAATCTACAAAAACTCAATCAGCAAGAAAAAAAAAAAAAAACGAACATTAAAAGGTAGACAAAAATTAACTAAGATAGACTCTCACTGGATTAAAGACTTAAACTTAAGACATGAAACTATAAAAACTCTAGAAGAAAGTGCAGGGAAAACTCTTGAAGGAATTGGCTTGGGTGAATATTTTATGAGGAGGACGCCCCAGGCAATTGAGGCAGTATCAAGGATACACTACTGGGACCTGATCAAATTAAAAAGCTTTTGTACAGCCAAGAACATAGTAAGTTTAGCAAGCAGACAGCCCTCAGAATGGGAGAACATATGTGAAGGTTATGCCTCCGACAAAGGTTTAATAACCAGAATACACAGAGAATTCAAACGTATTAGCAAGAAAAGAACAAGTGATCCCATCTCAGGATGGGCAAAAGACTTGAAGAGAGACTTCTCTAAAAAAGACAGACGCACAGCCTACAGACACATGAAAAAGTGCTCACCATCCTTAATCATCAGAGAAATGCAAATCAAAACTACTTTGAGATATCACCTAACTCCAGTAAGATTAGCCCACATGACAAAATCCCCAAACCAGAGATGTTGGCGTGGATGTGGAGAAAAGGGAACACTTCTACACTGCTGGTGGAAATGCACACTAATACGTTACTTTTGGAAGGATGTTTGGAGAATACTTAGAGATCTAAAAATAGGCCTGCCATTCAATCCTATAATTCCTTTACTAGGTATATACCCAGAAGACCAAAAAATCACATTATAACAAAGGTATCTGTACCAGAATGTTCATTGCAGCACAATTCATAATTGCTAAGTCATGAAAGAAACCCAAGTGCCCACTGATCCATGAATGGATTAATAAATTGAGGTACATGTATACCATGGAAATATTACGCAGCCTTAAAGAAAGATGGAGACTTTACCTCTTTCATGATTACACGGATGGAGCTGGAACATATTCTTAGCAAAGTATCTCAAGAATGGAAGAAAAAGTATCCAATGTACTCAGCCCTACTATGAAGCTAATTTATAGCTGTTGTATGAAGGGTATAACCCAACTATAACACAAGAATAT
>CAUYRH010006498.1:0-45000 GCA_963574655.1 Perodicticus potto
TGGTGGGTGCCTGTAGTCCCAGCTACTTGGGAGGCGGAGGCAGGAGACTCGCTTGAGCCCAGGAATTGGAGGTTGCTGTGAGCTGTGATGCCACAGCACTCTATCCAGGGTGACAGCTTGAGGCTCTGTCTCAAAAAAAAAAAGTATTTTCTTTCATGTCCAGCATAATTTTGTTAGGCCTATAAATCCAACGAATGTGGAGGAAAATGGAAGACACAGGCACAGATCCGTAGAAGCCTTTGTCAACTGATGTGATTCCCCACCAGATGTCGGTGTAAGGTTTCTGTTTTGGTTTGGGTTCATAAATGTAAATTTTTAAAAGCATGCTCTGATTAAAATAAATAGCCAACTCTATTGTTTATTTTAAATGTTTATAAAAATACTTTATAAAACATATTTCTGTCAATGTTCTACATATTCACAGAGTCCATAATGAGAAATTACATGTGAAGCTAGAATAATGCTTCACAGCTAGGTAGATTTTTTAAAGAGAGCTTATGATTTCATCTTCTCTACCAAAAATAAGGTAACCACTTCCTTGATAAACTATCCCACAAAATAAGAGTGAGGCCCCTGTGCTTTCTGGTTTCGTTTGTTTGTTTCCTTTTCATATCTTACGGACAGCTGTGTTCAGGGGAGAGCTCTGACAGCAGATCGGGCACACGTGTTTCTCTGGAACACTGGTCTCAAGCTGAACAAAGATATTTTTCAAAGCAAAATATTGTGATGCATAAATTCTCTATTTTGCACAAAACCATTTCGGGTATATTTTCCCCCTACATGTCAAAGTTATAATAGAATTCGGTAAAATTACATATTTCTCTGTTCCTGCCTGACTCTAGCCTTGATTCTCAAAAAGGCTTTTTCCCGGAAAAAAAAAAACAACAGCCTCATTTTATAACATGACCCTGAAAATGTCTTATTGTTTGTAGTCAAAAAACGCAATTAAAGAGCTGTTGCTAAGGTCAACAAACTGCTGGAAATCTTGATATAACTTACTCATTTTTCTCTGTATTGACAAATAATTGGTAGACTGGACTACATTTCGTGTGTCTGAAAATCTTAATGATTGACATGTGTACATTTTTAATTGACTTGTATCAAGACTTTCAGGTCCCTTCTAAACAAATGTGGTGATTTTCCAGCATTTTTTGTCTCCTTATGTGAAATGTGAAAACTAACAGTGATGAAACAATTCAAAACACTTAGGGTAAAAAAGCTAAAGGCATTCCCCCCAAAAGATCAAATTACTCAACTTTTTCATTCAGCTATACTTGAAGAGATAGTTGTAACGAGATGTTTTTATTATTATTCAGAAAAATGAATGATGATTTAATTTTTCATGTGAAATTATAGCATAAAACAGGTATAAATTTATTTTGCATTCTTCATTTGAGACTATCTCATCTTACTTGCCAGAGAGCATGCTTTTCCCCCCACCTCAAAAAAAAATGTTGTCTAGTTTTTGACGCAACTAAGCTCCAGAGTTTGTAAATGGTAACTTTCATCTCTTCCTTAGAGAGAGTGTGGTACATTCAGCACCAGTAAGAAGTCATCGGGTGGCTCCTGTGGCTCAAAGGAGGAGGGTGCCTGCCCCATATACCACAGGTGGCAGGTTCAAACCCAGCCCCGGCCAAAAACTGCAAAAAAAAAAAAAAAAAGAAGAAGTTGTCATCATTAAGAAGATTTTTGTTGACATTGCCCTAAAAGCTTGTTTTTATTCTTCTACCTGAGGTTCTATTACCTTAAACAACATCATTTTATACATGATGTTTGTACTTTCAATACTGGATGATTCATTTTATTATATTCTGGCCATAACTTGATTTTTAAAATTCAGGTAGTTTTTTTTGTCTCCCCCTCCCCCCCGCCCCCGTGCCAGAAATAAATGCTAATGGAAATGTACTCGCTATTATAGAACATGAGGAAGCCTGGAAGCCGCTGGACAGACCCTGAAGCTTTATTCTCTCTGCTGATTGACTGAGTGAAAGCTACTGAATTACACTGAAAGTCAGGACAGATGAATAAATTAATAGTGTGTGAGATCTAAGATTTAAATGACTGATACCAAGGAATGAAGAGGAAAAGGAACTTGGTGAGAAGAAATAAACCCAGTTGTTGACATCATTGTTGCTTGTAAACCTTTTGTTCTGATTTTACTTTAACATGAGCAAAGACACACGTCTTTTTTACAGTTATTCCCACTCAAAAGTAAAATGAACACATTTAAATGACAGCAAATATTGCCACACCCCTGCTATGTGGTTTTTTTGGGGGGTGGCATCAGTTGTCTTCTAAAATCATCATCAACTGAGAATGTGTCTGACATCGTAAGACATAATTTAAATGGAAGATTGACTGACTTGCTAATTCTCAGATGACAGTAGATTCTGTTTTTTTTCTAGAAACAGTTTGTCATTTAGTCTTGGAAACAAAGAGTAAAACAAAAATCCCTAGGAATGGTGAGAGTTAATTTTGAGTTTATTACCCACCAAGGCAGGTTGGATGGTCTGAGTAAAATGGCACCTGCAGATTAGTTGTCAAAGAATAACTCAGAACATTTAGTTAAAGCACACAGCGGTGATAGTGGGAGCAGCCTTTGAGAAGACAGTCTCTGCCCAAAGGCAAAAGTGGGGCTTATGAAGGCAATTGCCTCTAAGATGAGGAAGGGAAAATGACTTGTGGGTTTTATTTCATCAGATCTATGTCTTCTGGATGTAGTAGAGTTTAGGGAAGGCCACTTGCTAAGTCTTTTGTCCGTTTGTTGAGTGTAGATAGTAGAATCACTATGATTATGATGAGTTTTCTGAAAAACAGTTGTTCTAGTTCCTTTGGTGACCCTGACTGATTGCCGTTGTATAGTCTTGGGCTCAGGGTCCTACTGAGATCACACCATTATGAGCATGCTCACAAATTTTCTCTCTCTCTCTTTTTTTTTAAAAAATAAAATGTGGTTCCAGGGTCTTTTCTTATTTATATTTCTCAGAAATGTTTCACTTGTTTAAAAAATAATCATCTTAATAGCTGGACTAAAAGCCCAGAGAAATTTTGCCTATGTCTACTTTGTGGACATGGCCCATTCTAGAAACATGAGATTCATAGGTAATGAACAGAGTTTTCACCTGGTTAAACCAGGCCAGCAAAACTCAGCTCTCTTCATTTATCCTTTCCCCAAATATTCCTTAACAAACATCTTTGTCCTAAATACAGATTTTAGCGTTTTTCAACAGTAGCAGCCACGGAGCTCTTTCCTGCTCTAGTAATGTGGGGAGCCTTCTCCACCTGCTGACCACAGTTGAATTCATTCACCTGTGCCAGGCCCAGCACCCCAACCTGCAAGACGCAGGTGGTCATCGCACATCCGTGTCCAGGTGCAGGAAGGAGCGGACTGTCCCTAGGGCAGGAATAAAGGGATTCTTTGCCCATAGGCATTTTAAAGCAAGATGAGAATTGACTAAAAATTGGTCTGTTTTTCTTCTTTTTATTGTTATCGTGCTCCAGCAATTTTTAACAACGTCAGTGATAAAATACTCTCCCGGCCTTGGCTTATTACTTCTACTCCTGACCTCCCACCACCAGCCTCAGTACATCAGAGGATCAGTCCTCCAATTTGGGGCAAAGTTATGATGCAGGTGCATGAGACGGTTATGCAGGAGGCTGAGAGCTCCTGTAAAGACCAAATAGAGAGTTGTCTGGAGGTCCCTGTTAAGGTGTTTTGTGCATTGTGCATGCATTGTGCCAAAAATATAGAAATATTTTATTTTTAAACCTGCTTTCTGTATCAGTGAACTAATAACAAAGTGCATGTTTAACTTAAAAACTTTGTAATATATGTCCATTTTTTTTTTTTTTTTTTTTTGAGACAGAGCCTGAAGCTGTCACCCTGGGTAGAGTGCCGTGGCATCACAACTCACAGCAACCTCCAATTCCTCAGCTCAAGCAAGTCTCCTGCCTCTGCCTCCCAAGTAGCTGGGACTACAGGCGCCCACACAACGCCCAGCCATTTTTTGGTTGCAGCCGTCGTTGTTGTTTGGGGGGCCCAGGCTGGATTTGAACCCGCCAGCTCAGGTGTATGTGGCTGGCACCTTAGCCTATATGTCCATTTTTTAAGAAAGTTAATTTCATCCACAAGAGGAATTTCAGTGATATCACTGCACAAAATCAGAAGAAACAAATCTTTGAAATAAGTATCATCATTTACTTCAAAATTAATTTGGTTAATTTAAGTGGATTGGTTCTTCGAAATATGAGATTATACATATGCAGCTGCAGAAGCTCCAAGCATCAGGAGCTCGACATTTTATTTAAACAGTGACCTTGTTTTCTAAATTACTCAATCATTTTCAATTCTAGTTTTTCCTCTGCACAGATAAAACAATGCCTGTTGATGTGTTGGCTTCATTTACAAAAGAAGAAACTTACAAACTTCTGTATACTAGTTTTTACATTAGTGACATCATATTCTCTGAAGAGAAAATCAGTTATACAAGAATGGCTTGTTTTTTTATTGAATTTACAAAATTAAAGTAAAACCTTTGAAAATTCTTCTTGTTAAAAATGAAGCATCAGAGAATATCTGAAAATCTTTTATTATATCACTTCAGTTTACAAAAAGTTTAACATTGAAGAGGAAACAAAAATACAAATTTGGGGGCTTGAATTTTTGTGTTTAAACAAGCCTTTAATTGAGAAACCAATAAATTGAAATCATTTGAAATAGGTTGTAGTGCAAACGTAATTTACAGTTATATCCAAAAATGTTGTGATATTCTAAAATCAAAATACAAATTGTACTTGCATTTATATACCGAAGGTTACTGAAATACACATTTTTGTTACAAAGCTGATACTGAATGTTAAAAAGCACTTGAGCATGGCACCACATAGAGTTTCCTTGTTGTTCAACATTAATTAGAATTTAGAAATGTTTGAGCCTTTCTAAAGATATATTAAAAAATCAGACTGAGTGCCCCCAAATGGTATTTAACTTTTTGACAGTAAGTGTTTAAATTATGTGTCTATAATGTTCAATATCCAGCTAAAATATTTAATTAAAGTTTTTTTCAAAGGGAGTGCTAGAAATGTCATTTTTTAAAGCTTTTCACAAATTCTTCTTATAAAAACAACACTTGCAATAGGGCAATATTGGAGTGTATCACTCCAAAGACTGTATCCCTCCAAAGAGGAACTAAAAAAATCAAAGGGGATTTTAGCCATTGTGTCACATTTAATTTTGAAATTTTCCATTTATAGGTTCCCACAATATGTAGGAAGATTTTTTTTTTAAATAAAACTGCTAATTTATTTGAAAGTAACTGAAAGTGTTTCTCAGGAAAGGTTATTTGAATTTTAAAAAGGGATCAAAATGTAACATGTTACATAATCCATAATAGCTTTTTTCTTTATTTTGGGGGGTATCTTTTTAGCATAAAGGTTGTACACATGCAGATAAAGATTTTGTGAGTTGGTACATTTGTATACACACTCGTGCGTGACATGACACTTGCACCATTGCGATGTTGCTGTCACCCAGCTCCCCTGATCAATGACGCAGAGGCAGCACTGCAGACAAAATGATTGATTTGAAAGGGAATGGCTGACGTGCGCTCAGGCATTTCAGCAAATTTATTTCTTCCAACAAGGCTTAATTAGGTACATAACATAATCAACAGGCACATGACTTCATCCTATGACCTAATCAATAAACATATGACTTAAACCCAGCCTCAGGCCTTTTACTGCCTGGTACTTTACAGGTCTATGGATAAATCAGACTAACTGATAACCACTTATTATGTAAAACTATCCTTATCGGCTAAGGTCTAACTGGCTTAACTGATAACTACTTTACCAAAGTTATTCTTATGCTAAGTAATAATCCTTTAACCAACCGTTGGGAGGCAGTTAATCGTCTTAAGGGAGTAGCCTGGAAAATCCCATCAGGATTTTTCCTTTCTAACTCACAAAAGACTTTAAACTTGCCTTCCCAAAATGGGAGACTGATTGACCTTACAAGGGCACAGATGACTATTCCCATACATCACATAAATACATGCATAAGTGCTTACGTGCACTTGTACATTAACAGGGATGGCAAGTGTGTGTGTGGGGGCTTTGTAAGTGTAGCAAAATGTCTTCCAGTATAGTAGAACTTTATACCTCTATCTTTCTCCCTTGAAACTTTGACCATAAAATCAAAGTGTAGAACCCTTCAAAGACTCTTAAGTCTTTACAGATATTCTTTAGTCTTGGATATTGTCTTGATTGTTTTCTATTTCCCAGAATGCCCAAACTTACCATATGAAGGCTTTATGGAATTTTCTGCTCTTACCAAGTCAGGCTCACACAGCATCATTTTAAAACCATTTCTTCTTTCTTAACTTTTTTTTTTATAATTCTATTTGCACATCTTTATTATTAATGACATGATACAAATTCTTTAAATTATGTCCAGTCCTTTCACTGTTCTCAAAGCCAGTCACTTTGGTCTTGAGAATATCAGCCATTGTCAGCTTTGTATTTAATGTTGCTTGAAAAATACTCTTTTACCATCTTTTTATTTGAGTATTTTCTTTTTTTGTGCCACATACGTATGATATTCCCATGATCTATGCTCTTGGCAGGTAGTGATATTTAAATAGTTTGGTCTCTTCTTGTCCCCGTCAGTTTTTTTTAAAGACGTCTATGCATTAGCAGTGGGATGATAAGGAAATTTCCAAAAGAGTTTCATCTTCTTCTATACAAAATTACTTTCACTATAAAAACAAAGAGTGATTTTAACCCCACCAAGAAAAATTAACAAGCTGGAAAATTAGTAAACAAGATGCACTTATTTGTAAAAAATACCATTTAGGTTTAAAGATTTGAAGGTAGTTTATGAAATAATTAATTGAAAATGAGGATATGTCAGTGACAAAACTAATCAAATACATTGATAAGGGGAATATGAAAAAAAGTTTGAGACTTTTTGCAAATTTATGGAAAAGTTATAAACAATTTCAGATACATGAGGGCTGTCCAGAAAGTATCCATCTATAAATAGTATTAACTTTATGAACAGCCCTCGTGTACTTCACAGAATTTCTAATAACCAATTAGTAACCTATTTGCCATGTCAAATCCATCCAAACTGTTAAAAGCAAAACAAAAGTTAAGGAAATCCCATAACCCATAATTTACAGGAAAGCAGAGAAAGTTTTAAAAGTTCTCAGAAACAGTTAGTAAACATCTTTCTTTTTTTTTTTTTTTTTTTTTTGAGACAGAGCCTCAAGCTGTCACCCTGGATAGAGTGCTGTGACATCACAGCTCACCGCAACCTCCAATTCCTGGGCTCAAGCAAGTCTCCTGCTTCTGCCTCCCAAGTAGCTGGGACAACAAGCACCTGGCCATTTTTTGGTTGCAGCTGTCATTGTTGTTTGGCGGCCTGGGCTGGATTCAAACCCGCCAGCTCAGGTGTACCTGGCTGGCACCTTAGCATTTTGAGCCACAGGCGCCGAGCCTACTAAACATCTCTCATGTGTCTCACTCTGGTAAACACAGAATATAAAGACATGTCTCACCTCTCCTTTGGCACAGTGGACTGACTGGGAAAATAGATTCTCAGGCAAAAGTGAACTATGACATGGAACACTAAACACTAAAAGTTCCTACTTTATAAAACAAATACATAGGGTAAGCAAAAATGCATAATTTTTTTTTTGAGGCAGAGTCTCACTTTATCGCCCTTGGTAGAGTGCCGTGGCATCCGGCTCACAGCAACCTCCAGCTCTTGGGCTTAGGTTATTCTCCTGCCTCAGCCTCCCGAGTAGCTGGGACTATAGGCACTCGCCACAATGCCCGGCTATATTTTTGTTGCAATTTGGCTGAGGGCTGGGTTCGAACCTGTTACCCTCGGTATATGGGGCCAGCGCCCAACACATTGAGTCACAGGTGCTGTCCCACATACACAGTTTAGAAAGAAAAATACTTTTAAATTTGCAATATTCACATCATGTTTGACATTAGTAATTATAAGGGGTGCTCAACGTGACTGGTATTCATCTTTTGTTATTAGTATATATTGACAGTTACAATGTTAACATAGTTTTTGTCTTTTCTTATGCTGTGTATATTTTTTTGACACCCTCAGTACACTGTAGAAGATTTGTTCTTTTCTAAAAAAAGACCTGAGTACTCTGGCTATTACCATCTTTACAAGGATTAAAGAAAGTGGTGTAGGGGAGAAAAGCTCAATTCTTATTAAACAGAGAAGCTACTAAGCCAGCCAAACAATAACAACGTTTCATTCATTCAATTCCCGAGGCGCTATTGTGTTTTCATTATTTTCTTCCCATATTTCTCATTTGTTTCTGTTTCTCCTATTAAGTCCACTTGCATATGTCACTCTCATTTTTCATCCATGTTTCTTTTGTATTTTTAGGAGGCAATATAAAGTGTGATTTGAAGAACAATTGAGAATTTTATGAAGTTTAAGCACTTTCTAGTCATGCATGATAATTCTTTCTTAAAGTACAATGGCTATTTCTAAACTTTAGCATTTATTGTTATTAGATGTGAAAAGCAAACACTTAGTGAAGTAACTCATTGGATCTTGCCTCATAAAAGTTCATCTGTATTGTGCCGCAGGAAAGATAATAGTAAACGCAACTGTGTGTATTTTAAGTGAAAGAATGTTTAATTAAACTTCCCAGAATGAGAGTCTTGATGAATTAGCACATCACATTATTCATCTACTTAGAGACTATTGCTGAGTTTTCAATGTGCTTAATGGGTTCATCTGCTTAACATTCCGCATTAATATTATTAGCAATGGAATGACCAGAATTAGGTCCCTGATATGGTCACTGATAAATTACTATTTTGGTCCTCATTATTATCTGTTATTAGCAGGCTTTGAAGCAGGCCTGTGTTAGGATCAAGTTAATTATATTTTCCTTCTCTATGTGAAGGAAATAGCAACAACTAAGCTAATCAAACTCAGCTATAGGTACTTCTCTGTACTCAGTCTCAGTAATGCTGATGTCAAAGACTAATTTATAAATGACAAAACAACAAAGACTCCTGTTGTAAACATGAATGTGCACTGAATTTTTCTCCTCTTTATTTTGAGACCTTGCTGAAGGAGCGATTCCTCTCAGTTATGGTGTCTCCTGGAAGATTAAACACACACAGGGTAGAAGAAGGGACACACAGGGTACATCATGTACTCATATTTGATTTTATTTTTTTGAGACAGAGTCTGACTCTGTCACCCTGAGTAGAGTACCGCAGGGTCATCATAGCTCACAGCAACCTCAAACTCTTGGACTCTAGTGATCCTCTTGCCTCAGCCTCCCTAGTAGCTGGGACTACAGGTTTCTACCACGTCTAGCTTTTTTTTTTTTTTTTCTATTTTTAGTATAGGCAGGTTTTGCTGTTGCTCAGGTTGGTCTCAAACTCCTGAGCTCAACCAATCCATCCTCCTTGGCCTCCCAGATTACTAAGATTACAGACTTGAGCTACTGTGCCTGGGCCATGCACTGCTATTTTACTGTATAAACGGAGCTACATTGGAAAAGAAAAGTTATTTCCCCCATGAGTAGGGTCTTTAGGACAGGGAAAGAGTCTCCATTTTTTAAGAACCAAAAAGCCGACCACACCTGCATTCCCTTGATGCCTCCAGTGGCGGTAGCCAATCTTCTCCTTTCCAGTTCTCTCAAGATAATAATTTAAATGGCCATACTAAGAACTCAAGGTGGTTCTCAAGTGGAACCTATTTGTCTTTTATGATCAGATCCTTATTATCAATTAAAAAGAAATAAAATCTATCTTTCCTTTAACAACGAACCTCACACCTATGTCCACCACCGCTGCCTGCCTTCCAGTTTTACTATAAATATATTTCTATTACCATGAGGGACTGTCAGGCCTTCCAACTCAGCTGTTTTTTCTTAATCCTTCTCCAAAGAATGACCTCACCTTCTTCTCCAATAAGCTAAACTCCTTTATCAATTACTTCACCTGGGTTCAAAGTTGTGAAGGCTCGAGGACAGGGAGAGCCCTCGCTTTCCGCTTCTGTCCTGGTAGGATCTGGTTCTAAACCAACACGTCTGGTCTTCTTGCTCTACTCTTCTCATATTTTTACTTAGAAAGGGAGAGTGAATCATCTTTTAATTTAAGAGAAGGGACTGGGCATCCTTACCTCAGCCTCTTCCCTTTTAGGAGCCAGCCTATTTATACAGATCTTACATAATTATATGTTCTCTGTTATAGACAAAGAACTTTACTTTTGAAAGGAAAGACCAGCACCTAGTTAGTCTGCTACACCAATGATAAATAAGTATATTTAATTCAGGGATGAGAAATCAGAAATTTCATTGGTTATGGAACAAAAGCCATATTGGAAATTACCTTTCATGGTAATTAAATGATGTTTTATTTTTTTTATTCACATTCCTGGACCTTTCTTTCAACTTGTTTCATTGTTAGGTACAAAGTCATATTTTATTTATTTGGACCCCTGTAACTAGGGGTGTCCACCCTCTTGGCTTCCCTGTTTCATGTTGGAAGAAGGGAGTTCTCTTGGGTTGCACATTAAATACACAAATACTAACAAAAGCTGATGAACACACAAAAAAGGTCCATGTACACTTTTTGTGATGTCACCACCACAGGTAAGCAAAAAAGAAGTCCTCATATAATCTACATGTCACCCACGGGCCGTGGGTTGGACACCCCTGAATCTTTTAGTTTTTCCCTGGGTTTGTCCAGAAACCCCCAGTTCCTTCTCTCTTATATCTGGGTCACTGAGCATTTTGGGGAGACATGACATGGTTCTGTGCAAAGATGTAATTATACCTTTAGAGCATACATGGTTCCCATTGCAGCAAGATATTCAGCACTTAGTAGGCTTAGCCAGGAGAGAGGGCGTTAAACATCTGCACTCTACAGTTAAGACCATCTTGCTTTCTTTATTTCCAATATAGGACTTCAAACTAGTTACTTACTATGTCTTTGCTCAGATTCCTCATCTTTAAAACAGATAATTGTAATATTCACCTAACTTGGTGGTAAAGATTGAGATAATTCACGCACAATCATTAAAGCACTGCCTTGAAATGTCAGTGTTGTGTTTTTCTGTTTTGTTTTGTTTTGTGTGTGCGTGTCATATTATTTACTCAGTCCATCCAGGATACAAGTAAGATACCTTCTCCAACCTTCTCTCTCTTGATAAATGTGATGTAATTTTTATTTTTAAATGCTGTCTTGACCCAGTTTTGAAGTCCTTGGACAGAGTCCAGGCTTGTGCTTCTTGAGCCGCAGATTAAGTTCACACCTCCCCTGTTTTCCTTGTGGGGCCCTAACATTCCCATCTCCTATAGCTCCTGCTGGCTGTTGGTGGTTACACTGTCCTCAGGTATAAACCCTTTGGTAGCCTTGCATGGCAGCATTCTCTCGTTTGGAGCTTTTTGGGAGAAAGGGTTTAACCTCTAAACTACCGTTGAAGGTCAGGGTATTGCGTCCCACCCTGAAAAGAATCTGTAAATCTAACAGAACGGTGCGTTCCTAACCCCATGCTGAGGTATTTTCCTACGCTTCATGCTATAAACCCAACGTGCTAGCATAGACTTCTGTGAAGCCCAGCATCACATACCAAATGCAGCAATCATATGTGGACTGGTTTCCCTAGTAATAGGGGAAGAAGTGTTTCTTTTGCTACTCTTTTAAGAATAGTCTTTCCTCTGTCCTCTTGAGCATGAATCTTTTCTCCCTTTAGGGATCTGATCTACTATTTAGTACATCTTTTCCTAGATGTTTGACCTGTCATGCTCTGATGTTTCTTTATAGCTTATAATATACCTCCACATTTAAAGGAGAAAACCTCCCCATTAATCACTGCGTCCTCTGCCTGGAGACAATACTATCCTTTATCTTCAAAGCCAAGATTCTTCAAAGAATATTCTTTGTACACTATTCACTGTCTTTCCTTCTTTCCTTCACTGTCTGCCCATTAAAATGAGGCAACTGAGTTTGCCTTGACCAATATCACCATGGTCATCTGTGCTGCAAAATTCTATAAATAAATTCTTTTATTTCCTTTTCCTGCACAAGTAGCTATTATGAAACTTTTTGTTTGTTTACCTTGGGGACTCTCTCCTGGACTGTATTTTCTTTTTGCTTTCTTCTGGTACTTCTTTTATCTCTCTGACTTTCTTTTCTCAGATATCTTGTGTAAACTTTGTCTCAAAAATTGCTTTTAATTTAGAATGTCCCCAACACCCGATGCTCTTCTCCTTTCTCTGTAATTTCCTTCGGAAATTCTTCTAACCCTAAGGCTTCAATTTCCACATATGTGATGGTATTTCTCTAATTTTTATTGGTCACTCAAGCCTCTTTGCTGGATTTTCTGATTGGATATAGTACAGACCTTTCAACCTGCTGAATCTAAATGTATTAACTTCCTTCCAAAGTCTGTGTATTTACTTATCCTCTTATTCCAAGAGTGGAGGCTTCCCTCTCCTTCATGAGCCTCATCTCTAGGGAAAAGTACAACCACTCATTGGCCGTACTTGTCCACCAGGGCCACCATTTTGTTTGGTTATAGGCATCACGTATTGCCGCAACTTTATTAATGAAGCTAATTATCTGCTAATGGATTTTTCCTTGATAAAATAAAACATAAATGGTGACCCCAGACTAAAAGATCCCTAAAATCCCTTTCTAGTTACTCTACCTTGTGAGGCTGTTTCTATCCCCCACACCAGTCTCATGAATCTTTCTGAATGAATATTCCTGTGCTTTCACATGTTTATCTTTGTTCCTGCTGATCTTCCTATGGCATCAGTCTCCCTCCAATGTCCATGTGAAGAATTATTTCTGTAGCCTCAGGAAAAAATGCTGGGTTAAAGTTTTCATGATGCAATTCTCCCAATTGAGAACATGTTGCTCACTCCTTTGAGCTTTTATTGTATCTTAGACAATGTATTCTAGTGTATGCTGTCTGAAATACTGATAGTACATTACCAAGTTTTACTATATTACATTATTTTATTTTTTAAAAAGTAGTAACAACATTTATAGCTCATAGAAGTGGTATGAACTAACTAAAGTAACAAGAAAGCAAAACAAGATAAGACTAATTTAACAGCAAAACACAGGCTGTGCCAAGAAAACATTGTTGAAGGACACAGGAAATAGGTATGAAGAAAAAAATAGGTTAATGACTTACTAGAGGCTGTTAAGCCTGGAAGCTGTTTTTCTTACTCAAGATCTGTATACTTGACTCACCAAAGACAGAGAACAAGGAACTTGTCAGTAGCTATGGCCTATGTTTTAAAAGGTATGTCACTGTCATGGTTAGTAATAACTAAATACGTAGAGCAGTGAAGGACATAATATACAAATATGATCAATTGCAGAAATGGATCTCTACAATTAATAGAAACAGTACCAAGAGGTCTACCTCAGTCAACTAGATCTGAACTTAACACTTATTATAAAGATTCTGGAATACAAGAAGGAGAATTTCTTTGTACTGATGTTTGAATAAACTTAATCATTTATTTAGTCCTGTCTGGATGCAAGGTAGGTTCAAAAGTCTGATGTTCTATGAAATATTCCTGAATAAGCCTTCCCTAAATAACACTGTGTGGGAGCCAAGATAGGATACTGTGTAAGGACACAGTTTCCAGAGTCAAAGTACCTGGTTGATGACATATTAAGAGTTTTGCAAGAAACAACTCAGTCATTCAAAAGATTTATTTTCTGGTTTGTTGTTTTTGTATGTTTTCCTATCTTACTTCTTAGTAGAATGTACGATAAACTAAGATAGGTCTGAAAAACCTATTTTATATTCATGTTTTATGCTTTTTTTGGTAGTTTCCTTTTTGTGTCAGGATGGCTGATGAGAGATGGGTGCCAGTTGTCCTCAGAAAGAAGACGAAGTTACAGACAAATAATCACAACTTGAATAGAATATCAAGGAGAGGCTGGGTGTTTGTAGCTCAAGCCACTAAGGTGCCAGCCACATGCACCAGAGCTGGCAGGTTCGAATCCAGCCAGGGTCTACTAAGAACAATGACAACTACAACCAAAAAATAGCTGGTGTTGTGGTGCGCACCTGTAGTCCCAGCTACTTGGGAGACTGAAGCAAGAGAATCATTGAAGCAAGTCCAGGAGTTGGAGGTCGCTGTGAGCTATGATGCCACAGCACTCTACCCAGGGTGACAGCTTCAGGCTCTGTCTCAAAAAAAAAAAAAAAAAAAAAAAAAAAGGAAAGAAATAAATAAAAAAAAAAGAATATCCTGGAGGGAATGCTGGTGTCTAGCAGAGAAATGGGGAGAAACTGGGGCAGGGAAAAACAAGGAAGCAAGAGGCTGGTAGATGTTGACGGGGAGTTCAGGAGCTGAGTACTTCACAGAAAGCAAAAGTGGGAGTGTTTTCAGCTCACCTTGACCTTAGGCAGATCTCTGGTATCCAAACTGACAGAGACCTACTGTGACTCCCGAGAACCCAAACCCTGGTGTGGTCAAGGCCCGGGCTCCGGGCTGAGGGCGTTACCCCAGGATGCCTGTCTAGGTGGTCTCTCGCCTTGCTCCCAGATTTGTGCTGCCCTGGGAGACGGTATTTGGACTGTACCCTCTGGGGACCATGTTCTGCCCCAATACCTGGTGTGGGCAGACGGTGACTACAGAGGGAGGTGCTGACAAGGGCTTAGCTCTGCAGGGAGAGCATGGCTCCCCTCTGTCCCCAAGAGGCCTCAGTGTTTGGGGACAGACACAAGAGGAGACTTCACTTCCCACCACACCAGCTGCTTCCTGGGAGGCCGCACAGCGGACATAGGACGGTCCTTCATGGCTGTCGTGGGTGACTGCACCCCCTACCTTGTTGTGTACACTGGGCCCAGGCCTGCACAAAGGTGGGCTCCTGACCCTTCCCTACACAGAGCAGCGACATCCTGCATGAAGAGGAGGAGAGCCATGAAGCTACCTGTTTAAGCTCAGGGAAAAGCCTCCACCATGAAGACTTTTGGCAGTGAGCCACAGGGCAGGAGTCTTTAGTGACAATCAACTGAAATGCAGCCTGGAGATAAGTCTGTCAGAGCTGAGTGTCCCCGAAGCTGGGACAGGGGCATCACCGGGAAGCAGATCGCTCTCCGGCCTGCCCAGTGAGGGAGTTGGGGAACCCCTGCTCCCCCCCTTCCCCGGCAACCTCAGCACGTTTCTCCAGGAGCTGCTCACACCCCTCCTCCAGGGCTGGCCCTTGAGCCACCACTGGGGGTCCCGAGCCTGGGCTTAGTGGGTCAGCTCTGCTCAGTGTTGTCCAACCCATGACCTGAGCAGAGAACTCAGGCCACCGTGAATCCTATAGACCAGCCCATTGTTCCAAGCAACAAAGAGTTTCTCCCGATGAGCAAAGACCACGTATACTCATAAGTGCCTCCTACTGGCCTGGTGGCTGAACACACAACCCAGGGCAAAATCTGCTGACACAAGGGCGCAGCTCTCAGGAGGAAGGTGAGCACGTTGCTTGAGTCTTCTGCCATTCCAGCCCTGATCACCTGCTCACCTGCCCAGCACATTGCTAACAACTAAAGTAAGTTCAAAACTAAGAAGATATAATTTTTCCATATAAAAAGCAAGCAAAGACATATTTATGGAAGTACAAAACAAACACAAAAACAGAGTATTACATAATAACCCTAATGGATCACACTAACTCTCAAGGCATGCTAACCAAAATGAAATCTTAGAAATATAAAATAAAGAACTCAAAATGCAACTTTAAAGAGACTCAGTGTGATCCAGGAGATAGGTGAAAACCAACACAACCAAATTAAAAAAAAAAATTAGGCTACGAATAAAAAATTTACTAAAGAGATAACTGTTAACCTCAAAACCACATGATGTATCTTAGACCACAAGTGGAATAAAACTGGAAATCAATTATAAGAGGAACTCTGAAAACCATACAAATACATATAAGTTAAACAACCTGCTTCTTAATGATTTGGGGGTCGATCATGAAATCAAGGGTTAGGGTTAGGGTTAGGGTAAATAAATGGGTAAATATCCCATGCTCACAGATTAGAGGAATAAATACTGTTAAAATGACCACACTATCTAAAGCAATCCACAGATTCATTGTAATTCATATTAAAATATCAATATCATTTTTCTTTCTTTTTCTTTTTTTTGAGACAGAGCCTCAAGCTGTCACCCTGGATAGAGTGCAGTGGCATCACAGTTCACAGCAACCTCCAATTCCTGGGCTCAAGCGAGTCTCTTGCCTCCGCCTCCCAAGTAGCTGGGACTACAGGCACCCACCACAAGGCCCAGCCATTTTTTGGTTGCAGCCATCATTGTTGTTTGGTGGGCTGGGCTGGATTGGAACCTGCCAACTCAGGTATATGTGGCTGGTGCCTTAGCCCATTGAGCCACAGGCACTGAACCTCAATATCATTTTTCAAAGAATTAGAAAAAAATAACCCCCCAAAAGAAAAAAATTAACCCTAAAATTCATATGGAACCAAAAAAGACCCAAAGCAATCAAAAACAAGAAGTATAAACCTGGACATACCACATAACTGGGCCTCAAATTATACTACAAGACTATAGTAACCAAAACTACATTGTACTGGTATAAAAGCATGTAGATCAGTGGAAGATAGTAGAGAATGCAGAAGAAAATCCTATACCTATGACCAACTTATATTCAACAATATAGTCAGCAACACAGTGGGGAAAGGACACCGCCCGAGTAAATGGTACTGAGTAAACTGGAGAGCCATATGTGGAAGAATGAAACTGGATCCATATTTCTCACTTTAAACAAAAATTAGCCTAGGGTTAAAGACTTTAATGTAGGACCAGAAACTGCAAAAATATCAGAAGAAAACCTAGGAAAAACTCTGCTGAATATTGGCGTAGACAAAGAATTTTTGACCAGGGTCGCAAAAGCAAATACAACACAACCAAAAATAAACAAAAATGGAACTTTAACTGAAACTTTCTGCACAATGAAAGAAATAATCAACAGAGCGAACAGACAACCTACAAAATAAGCGAAAACATTTATAAACTATGCATCTCACAAAGGAAAAGTAAAGGATAATAATATCCAGGACCAATGTGGAGCACAACCAACTCAAAAAAGGAAAAAATACATTAAAAAGTGGGCAAAGGACTTAAATAGGTATTTTTTAAAGAAGACATACAAATGGCCTACGAACATATTTAAAAATTCTCAACATTACTGATTATTAGACAAATTCAAGTTGAAGCCATAACGTGATACCATCTTACACTTATCAGAATGGCTTTTATTCCAAAGTCAATAAACAATAGATGTTGGTGAGGATGTGAAGAAAAGGCAAAGCAAATACAAATATGAATACACTGTTGGTAGGAATGTAAATTAGTTCAATCTCAATGGAAAACAGTATGGAGATTTCTCAAGGATCTAAAAATAAAACTACCATACAATTCAGCAATTACACTGATATTTATCCCCAAGAAATCATTACATTAGAAAAACTCTGAACTCCTGTGCTTATTGCAGATCTATTCACAATAGCAAAGATTTGGAACCAATCTAAGTATCTGTCAACAGATTTGGATAGAGAATACACACACCCCAGGGAATGCTTCTCAGCCATAACGTAAGTGACATCATGACTTCTGCAGCAACATGGATGGAAGTTGAGGCCATTATCTGAAGTAAAATAAGTTAGAAACAGAAAACCAAATTCTGCATGTTCTTACTTATAAGGGAGAGCTAAAATGTGTATACACAGACTTATAGAATGGAAGAACAGACACTGGAGACTTGAAAGGTGAGAGGGTGGGTGGAAGTATGGATTGAGATGCCATAATATGTACGCTATTCCATTGATGATTACACAGAAAGCCCACACTTCACCACCACACAATATATCCCTGTAACAAAACTGTACTGATACTCCCTAAATCTATAAAAATCAGAAAAACAGAAACTAACTTTCATTCTGGATTATTTATAATTTGAAACTTGGTAGCAACAGACCTAAAATTTCAAATATTCCCACTATTTCTTTAGCATTCCTTATGTCCTATGAACTCCAATGCACATTAAATTGTATGACTGTTATATATCTATAATAAATACATGTAATATTACTAAAGATTTTGATCAACATATCTAAACTAGGCCAGGCATTGCTAAATAATCAAAAATGAGATAGCAATATAGATATAACTATAGATAACTAAGAAATTAACTGAACTATGATAACTAAATTTTTGAATCACAAGCATTAAACTTAGTTTAGCATAATTTCAGCAAAACAACATTTTAAAAACATTTTCTCATATATACAGGGTACAATTTCTCATTGATACTCTGTATTAATATTTTCAAAATTTTCATTTGATAAATGACTTCTTATTCTTTTTCTTATATATTAGATATAATTATATATATGATATATATTGTGTGTATATATGTATATATATATGCTTAAATGGAGATTCATTGAAACAATCAGCAGATGCTTATGTTTTTTGGGTAATGGAAACTAAAATCCACTATTGTGTCTAAAATTGGATTATGAGTGGAAATTCTTTCTAACTTTATCTATGCATTATGCCTTAAATGGTCAGGGTTAGACTTCAATAATTAAATAACTGTATGTGTCATACTAATAAACTGCTTATTGCTAAATTATGAAGTAGTAGCAAAAGTAACTAGTTTATATTTAATATTTAAGAGATTTCTTATTGTGAACTCATTTATCATTCTTCATTCAGAAGCACCATTTTAAGCAATTGTCGTTAAATTTTCAATAGTGTTTTATTGATTTTTTTCATAAACAATATAGAATCCAGTAACAAAGAAACTAATCTGTGAAAGATCATTTTAAAAGAAAAACAGTCTATAACTTATTTCTAACAAACGCAACACAATGTAGAATTTCAGAAAAAGCTATTAGAAATATTTCAGCTGCATTGACTACTTTTGGATCAATTTTCTAAGACATGTAGAAGAATTTTTTTTTCTTTTAGTGAAGCTATAATTTATAGCTTAATGTATGATGTCTGTTAGCTGAACTTTGATGCCTACCATTCTATGGATTTAATAACATATATTTAGTTCTGTTTTTCCACTAGTAGCTATAACATCTTACCACACTTCAATGCAGAGAAAAAAATGGTAATTTTTTGATAGCTATCCCTCCCATTTACTTGATTACTATCCAGGTGAAAAAAGGATTCAAAGATGCTTAGATAGAGACATACACTTCTTTAGGGAAAAAGTTACTGACATACAAATTAGCAAATTATAGATGCTATGAAAGTTCAAAGGAAGGATGAGTCATTCCTTAAAAAGCTCAAGGAAGATTGCATTATAGAAGAGGCATTTAGTTGACCTTAAAAAAGATAGGTCAACTAGACACCTAGCCATAGGGAAGAAGGTTATTTACACAGAAGGACTAATGTGTATACCAGGATGAAAGCAGGACATTGTGGAGTGTGTTCATTGAGAGTGGCTAATGTTTGGGTATGAATGAAAAGTATAGGTGACAAATAGAAACTGGGGTTAGAATGCTAAGTCGAGATTAGGTCAAGACACATTGGAATACCAGGCTAAAGAGTTTGTATGGAATTTGTGAATTGGTAGGATCCTCCGTGTTATTCTGAGGAGCAGAGTAAAATGATCGAAGGGGTGGAGGGAAACGGAGGCAGCATGCAAGTTTGGAATTGGCCTTGCCTTGTGTTTTAATTCCAATTGTGTAATGGAAGAAATTAAGTCTCAAATTCCTCTCCTGTGAAATTAACTAGTAGGTTATACTTTGACGCTTGTGAAAATTAAGTGAAATCATGTATATGGGTATTAATGTGCTTCGCTGGACAGGTATTAGACTTCAGTAACTACTGGTTAGCCTAACAGCAAACGCTGTGGGGAATAGACTAGTCTCTGCATAAATCTCGCACAGGAAACATAACTAACAGAATCTGACTGTAGTTCATGAAGTTCTGATTAAGACTATTGCAGTGTAATTGGCCAGTATGGAATGATAGATGAAACACCACAGAGGGAGGCCATCTAAAAGACGAGATGTCTGAAGGGAGAATGAAGAGGGGAACAGGAAATGATAGCAATATTTGGAGCTATTTTACCTGGGAAAGTTCCTGACAGCCAAGAGGCAAAGAAATCAAGAAGACAAACAGATTTGCAGGACAGATAATTTAGTTTACAACTTGATTATTTTCAGGTTGATTTTGTGGTGCCGGTGAGGTGCCCAAGAAACAGCTATGGAACCAACTGGAGCTTAGAAGAGAGAACAGAGCTCAAGACAAATTTAGAGTGGCAATAGTGAGGAGAAAACCAGATGTGGAGTTAGTAGTCAGAGGTCAAATCTTAACATCTATTTTATCATTGTATCATTTTCTTGGCATTTCATAAACCCCAACATGCCTTGCTTTTATTTTATGAAAAATAACTATAATAATTTCTCTCATATTACTACTGGAAAATAAACGTGATGTGCCATATTGAAAGTCTTGTAATCTAAAGTGCCATAGGAAAATATCAAACTTAGTAATTTTCGAACCCTTAGAAAGAGTCTGGCAATATTCTAAGTGTGTTGATATATCAATTCCAATGTTATGAGATAAGCATGATTCTTCTCTCTTTCCACGTACATGACATGCATGCAAAAGATTAAAAGGAAAAAGAAGAGAAGAGGAAATAAGAAAAGAAAAGAAACAAAACCAGGCATAGAAGGCATAAGTAATGTGTTAAAGCCTTATAGCTAGGAAGCGTTACCAATGAGAGTCAGATTCACTCAAGTAAGGACGCAGAAGATGTTCAAAGAACTACTGATATTTCTGTTCCAAGTTACCAGCTATTCAGTTTAAAAGCATGTCGATTAAAGAGAAAATGCTTTACCCCTAATTTTGTCTTGTGTCTCCATATTTATGTATTAGCATATTTGTTCACAGTGATGGAATAATGAACACTTGGTGACATGATGATTATTCTGCATGGAGGGGACAGGTAAAGCCATCTGAGGACAGAACGAATGTCAGATGAATGCAGACAGAGAGAAGAGAAGAGGAGAGGGAAGGAGAGGCAGAGAGGGGAGGGTAGAAGAGGGGAAGTGTGAAAAGAGGAGGAAGCTGGGATCAGAAACTCACAACATATAAGCATGATGATCTGGAAATGGAAAAAATAACGCAGAGAAGCAGATAGGGATGGGATGACAAAACGGGTTAAACAAACTTGAAATTATGATTTCATTAAATGCCAAAAAGGAAAGAGCTTCAACAAGGGCAGAGTTTCCAAAAATGTTCTATTCCATGGTGGATTATAAAGGTTCGAATGCGCAGGAGGCTCAACCAGTGTAGTTTTCTGGACTAAAGTGTCCATTAGTAGGGATTTGGCTTTTTCCCTCATGTTCATATCAGGGACAACTACGTAGCAGTTCTTACTTCCTTCTCTACCCCTCATTAACTTTTCTGTAATGAAGGCATCAGAAAATTATCTGGTTCAGAATTGGCACTGTTTGCCTCTTTCCTGACTATTTTCAGGGCTGAACAATATGCCTGTCCTTATAAGGAAGGCCTGTAGTTGTGCCTCTGCATCTGTGAATATGTCTATGTCATGGGCTAAATATCAGCAAGCTCACTGGGTCTTCTCCAAGGCCATGGTCTCCATGTTAGGAATAGTGTTGATTTTTAACCTGTCTTGTGTGTCCGTGCCAATCTGTCCCTAGCTCATGCACAGAAGATGGATATTATATATTGACCCCAACTTTAATAGTACTGGTCTTAATTCTCACTCCAGTTGCCCATCATGGATGGAGTCCATTTGTTTCACTGACTAGGTACGCTATTACCTGCCAAGTATCCCATACATTCTTTCCCCCAAATGCTAATCTTTCATTTTTCATTTTGTGACCATTACATCTATTCGTCTGTTCAGAAATACTCACCCTAAAGGGTGGTTAGTTCAGCAAGCTATGTAAAGCCTGAATTATTAAATCCCTCACCCCCATGTTGAACTTTAAAAATTTGGAGTGAGTCACCTAGTTCCAACAGTACCCACAAGGTCATGTTTAAGTGAGAACTATCTTACGTATGTAGCTAGAGGTAGGAAGAGAGTTACATAGGGATTTAGAGCCTATAGACCCATAATGAGGATGGCAAGTTAGAAAAAATATGTAGAAACAGGTCCTGAAATAGAGCATATAGTGAAGTATTTAATGTTCATCAAAAAGCAAGGCAAGTGAGTCACAAAATAAGGAACCGGATCTAGAGAAAAATCCCTTTAAGAGTCATTGGCAAACCTAAATTTATGGTATAAACTAGACGATCTAGGCAGATAGGCTGAGAATAAAAGTCTTGGCTCATTCCCCATTGCTCATGCATTCCCCCAAAGCATGCTAGAATGTGTTATAGTTTATGCTAATTAGGAAATTATGGAAACATTTAAGAAGTAAGTGTTATGAGACACAGAAAAAAGAAGAAAATTACCAGTGGAGGAGGAAGCTTGAGGTGAGAAAGCAGAATGAAAATATGGATTTTTTTCCTCCCCAAATATGACTGTTAATAGATAGAAATAGGATGGTGTAGGATTAAGAGAGATTTATAAGAAATAACAAACATATAAGCAGGTTCTCAACCTATGGGTCACAACCCCTTTGGGGGTCGAATGACCCTTTCACAGGAGTCACCAAAATACATCCTGCATATCAGATATTTACATTAAGGTTCATAACAGTGGCAAAATTACAGTTATGAAGTAGCAATAAAAATGATTTTATGGTTGGGGGGTCACCATAACATGAGGAGCTATATTAAAGGGTCGCAGCATTAGGAAGGTTGAGAACCACTGATCTAGAAAGCTACATTCATCATATATAAATACACAATTCAGAACGAACACTGCCAGGTTAAGAAATAAAGAGTTGCTAAAATACTAGAATCTCTCCTTTCTTCCCAAAGCTAGCAACTATTTCACTTCTAGAACTATTAAGTTAAACCTTTTTTTTTTTTTGAAATTGTATGTAAATGGAATCATACAGTCTTTTTTGTGTCTGGATACTCTAGCTCAACATTTGTGTGTGTGTGTGTGTTTCCATACTTCATTTGGTATCATTATTGTGCATTCCACTGTGTAAACACAAACCATAAGGTAAGGATATAAAAATACCTATTTTATTAATAATGGACATTACTATTGTTTAGTGTGGTGTGATTTTTTGGTCTCTTTTTGCTGCTATAACAGAAGCCTGAGACTGGGTAATTCATAATAAACAAAAATGTATTGGCTCAGAATTCTGGACATTGGGAAATTCAAAATAGAGGGACAGGCATTTGGCAAAGGCTTTCTTGCTGTATCATCACATGGTGGAAGGTAAAGGGAGAGAAAAAGAAAAAGGAGGACAAAACTTGGCCTTTTCTAATGAACCCACTCCCACAATAATGAACTCAGTCTTGAGATAATGGCATTAATACATTTATAATGGTGGAGTTTTCATGGCCTAATCACCTCTTAAAAGTCTCACTTCTTTGTACTGTTTTTGCAGTTGCCTTAGAAGTACTCCCCTTGGCCATCTGGGGATTAGCAATGAGGTTTGTAGCACTTTTTCTAGGATGAGTTTGTAGACCTAATTGTCTAAACTTGTATATTTAGAAATAGACTTTTAGGTCATTGAGCATAAATAGTTTCAAAGATAAAAAGAGTTTTAATTGCTGTTGCCCTGAGTAGTCTGCCATTTAGTATCACAAGTAAATAAGTGTCAATGACTCCAAATGAATCAATTTTTTTCATACAAATCCATAATTATTAAAATGTATATCACTATATTAATACTTGTTCTGAAATGTCAAAGGTTAATTGCAGACATCGTTACATCTTACTCCTAAAACCTAAGCATGTGTCTTTAAAAAAAATGACCCCCACCTATAGAACCAAAATACCTTTGTAACACTTGGTAAAATTAATAATTATTTAAAAATGTGACTTATTATCAGTTCACATTTGAATCTTCCCAGGAAATGTAAATTTGATGTTTTTTTCCTTGGGTCAGAATTCAGTCAGGGATCACATATTCACTGATACTCTCTTGGCTCTCTTGACCTCCTCCGGCAGAGATAAGTCTTCCACACACTTCTTTGATTTTGGTTTTGTTGTTTCTGTATCTTGACATTGATATGTTAAATAATTCCAAGTTGATTATCTGGTAAAAGTAACCTACATTTTGGGTTTATCTATTAATATCTTCAGATAATAATCTTTTTCTTGAAATTTGTTTCCTTTAAACTGTAAGAGAGAGATGAGTAAACTCAGTTTAAATATCTTTGGAATAAAACAAACAAAGCCTCATTTAATGTTAAATTCTTCATACTACATTATATTGGGGGCACACATTTAATAATTTTCTATTATTACGCTTTCATGTAGTGAAACTGGTTCCTTTGGTCACGTCTAAGTTATCTATGGTGTGGTATTTTATAACCATGAGGACAGCTGTTATCCCCACGTTTTCTCCTTAGATGTCTTAGCAACTATTTATAATATTTGCTTGAATTAATTATAACATTACAGGTTTCAAAATTTGGTTTTTTACTTCTTCCACTTTTTCTATATATACTAATTGCTATTCTTCTATAAAGAGGTTTTCCACCCTCGCTCTCACTTCACAGAAATTAAGACCACATTGTATCATTTCCAGTGTTCTATTTGTGTCACTGAGAAACCAAGTTTCCATATTTTATGGAAACCCCAGCCTGAACGACATTAATTAATGATTAATTTAATTATTCACTGTGTTGTTATTTTCTGCTTCCAATGTTTTCCTTTTATTTTTTACTCTTAGCAATTCAACTGTATTATATTTATGTTGCTGTCTTGATTTATCTATTTGGGAATTCACTGTGCTTCTTGAATCTGTAAATCATGTCTTTCACAAAATTTGGGAAGCTATTTGTCATTATTTTTTCAAATATTTTTTCTTGCCATACTCTCTTCACTCCTTTTGGGACTCAAAATAACACAAATTTTAGAAATTTTGACAATGTCTCTCTTGTCTTAACATATTTGTTAAACTTTAAAAAATATCCTTTGCTTTCTTTTCTTCATTCTTTTTTTTAGAAACAGAGTCTCACTTTATTGCCCTCGCTAGAGTGCCGTGGCGTCACACAGCTCACAGCAACCTCCAACTCCTGGGCTTAGGCGATTCTCTTGCCTCAGCCTCCCGAGTAGCTGGGACCACAGGCGCCCACCGCAACACCCGGCTATTTTTTGTTTTTGCAGTTCAGCTGGGGCCAGGCTTGAAGGGGGCCGGGCTTGAACCTGACACCCTCCGTATATGGGGCCGATGCCCTACTCACTGAGCCACAGAAGGTGCCCTCTTTTATTCATTCTTAATCTCCATCAATCTTCATCAATCTATCTTTAAGTTCACGGGGGCTTCAGCTACTGTCATTTTACTTTAAAGCTCATTTGTGAAGTTTTTTGTTTATAATTATTATATAGTTAGGTGATCAGATTTCCATTAGTCTTTTTTTAAAGCTTCTCTCTTTTTGGTTTATTTCTATCTTTTCCTTAATTTTTGAGACTATTTTTACATTATTAATATACTAGTGCTGCAGTATAGATAATATACTAGACTCTTAAAGTCTTCTCCCAATTTCAATATTTGAGTCATCTCAGAGTTTATTTTCTTTTTCCAGGAAAATTTGTTGCTTTTCTTATTATTTATAAGTCATGCAATCTTAGACTGTGCTAGGTATCTGAGTATTTTGTGAAGAACTCTAGATTCTGATGCTGTTCTTCGAAGGGTATTCATATTTTATTTTAGTAGGCAACTATCTTGGCTGAACAGCATATGTTGCCTCTTGGAAAACAGATCTTTATTTCTCTTATCTTTAGTTGAGCTACTTGGAGTTTGACCTAAGCATGAATGTTTCAGGAGTCAGCCAAATAATAGATTCTATATGTGGACATCTCCCCTACCCCACACCAACCACCAGCATTCATCCTTTCAAAACTATGCTCTAGTTCTCAAGAGTAGTATTTATTTATTTATTTAAGTCTAGAAGAGCTGAAGTTTTCCTATCAATTTTCAGCTACCGCATAGAGTACCAACTACAAACTTGCCCTCTTAAAATGAACAAGTTATCTCATACCAATATCTTTTCACTCATTTTTTTATAACCCCATACTGTATCATATACCCATAAATTCAGCGATTTATGTAAGAGACTGTTATGTCACAGATAGGTCAAGAGTCTGGCTAGATCTTCTGATCAGGGCTCAAAAACCTGCAAAAATGCCCTGGCATGGTGGTTCACACTGTGTTGTGGTGCATTATTTCACTTCCAAGAAACACAGTTGACAGGGTCCTTTCTGATTCACACATGTAGTTTTCATCTTGCTCGGCTTAGCAGTGTTGCTGTTAGGGCTTTATTTTCTTCTATACTTGCAGATTTTACATTTCTCGATTTTTGTGCATCTCAATACTTTCATAATTACCCATGTATACCACATTTTCTTTATTCACTCAGGAATTGATGGGCACTTATGTTGATTCCTCATCTTTGCAATTGTGACTTTTACTGAAATAAACATGTAAGTACAGGTGTCTTTTTGGTAAAATGTCTTTTTTCCCTTTAGTTAGGTACCCAGTAAGTGAGATTTCTCAGTAAATGGTAAATCTACATTTATTTCTTTGAAGAATCACCATACTACTTTCCATAGAGGTTGTTTATATTTAGAGTCCCACCAAAATAGCAAATAGGTACCTCTTTCTCTAGGCATCAATGCTGGCATCTGTTGTTTCTGATTTTTATTAATGGCTATTCTGAAAGGGACAAGGTGATATCTTATTGTGGTTTTGACTTGAATTTCCCCAGTGATTAACGATGTTGAGCATTTTTCATGTTTTTGGCCATTTGTCTATATTCTCTTAAGAAGCATGTGTTCATTTCTTTTATCCACTTTTCAATGGGCCTTTGGTTTTCTCTTGTTGATCTGTTTGAGTTCTTTGTATAGGTTGTGAATATTTTCTTCCATTGTGTAGGTTGTCTATTTACTCTGTTGATTATTCCCTTTGCTATGCAAAGCCTTTTAACTTAATCAAGTTCTATTTATTCATTTTTGTTGTTTCTCTATTTGCCTTTGGGGCTTTAGTCATAAATTCTTTTACTAGGCTGATATTTGGAAACATTTTCCAGTATTTCCTTCTAGAATTTTTATGGTTTCATGACTTCCATTTAAGCACTTTACCTATGTTGAATTAACTTTTTATCTTGTGAGAGACAGGAGTATTGCTTCATTCTTCTGCATTTGGCTAACCAGTTTTTCCAGCACCATTTATTGAATGGGGATTTCTTTCCCCACTATATATTGTTTCTTACTTTGTTGAAGACCAGTTGGTTATTGTAGGTGGTTGTACTTCTGAGTGATCTATTCTGTTCCTTTGGTGTATATCTGTATTTGTATACTAGCATCTTGCTATTTTGATTACTACAGCCTTGTAGTATTAATATAATTTGAAGTCAGGTAATATGATGCCTCCAGATTTGTTCTTCTTTAGTCATTCAGGCTCTTTTTTGATTACAAATGAAACATAAAATTATTTTTTTAAGGCATATAAAACATGACACTGGTATTTTGATGGGGATTGCATTGTATCTGAATAATCATCTCAGGTGATATGGACATTTTTTAAATGTTGATTCTGCCAATCTATGAGCATGAGATGTTTCCCTGTTTGTATGTGTTCTCTGTGGTTCTTTCAAAGTAGTTCTCCTTGTAGAGATATTTCACTTTCTTGGTTGAGTATATTACTTGGTATTTTATTTTCTTGGAGCTCTTGTGAATGGTATCGATTCCTTTATTTGATGCTCAGCTTGACTGTTATTAGTATATAAAGATGCTACTGATTTCTGTACTTTGATGTTGTAGCCTGAGACTTTGTTGCATGTATTTACCAATTGTATGAGTCTTTGTAGAAGATTTAGATGTTTCCAGATGTAAGATCACATTATTAGCAAAAAGATGTAGTGTGACCTCCTCTTTTCCATTTTGGATATCCTACTTTCTTTCTTTTGTCTATTGAATAGAAGTGGTGACAGTGGGTACCCTTGTTTTGCTCTGATACTTAGGGGAAATACTTTCAGTGTTTCACCAATCAGTGTGGTGTTGGCTATGGATATGTTATGTATGACTTTGATGATTTTGAATTATCTTCCTCTATACCAGTCTTTTTGAGAGTTTTTATCATGAAAGAGTGTTGAATTCTCTAAGATCTACAAAGAAGAACGTGTATCTATCCTACAGAAATTATGTCACAACCTCTAGAAGGGGGGATTCTTTCCTATGCCATTTTAGAGGCCATTAGCACTTTGATACTGGAGCCAGTAGTAACAAAAAAGGAAAACTATAAACCAATATCCCTTATGAATATATATGCAAAAATCCTGAAAAAATATTAGCAAACAGAATTCATCAGTACATCCTCAGGATAATTCACCCTGATCATATAGGTTTCATCCCGGTGATGTAAGAATGGCTCAACACGTTTAAATTAATGGATGTGATTCACCATGTAAACAGAAGCAGAGACAAAGACCATCTGATCATTTCAATAGGTGCAGAAAAGACATTGTTATAACCCAGCATTCTTTTAAGGAATTTTGCCTTCCTAATCAATATCTACCCATGTAAAATTTCTCTTGATTAACTCAAAATTGATAGATCTGGAATTTTACTGATAGCTACAATAACCCTTCACCTTCATCTTATAATGTAACTTGATCATAGAGAGTTATATATAATCATATTCACAGCTATGACCTTCACTCAGGGGAGGTGAATTTATAGGGCCTATCTATCACACAAGAGTAATTTAAGGATTCTCTCTTTTTTTCCTATTTTCTTTTTATTTGCTTACTTACTTTTGTTTCAAATATTACAGGGGTACAAATATTTTTGGTTACATGTGTTGGTTTTATTATTCTTGAGTTAGGGTTATAAGTGTGCACATCACCCAGGTAATGTTCTTTTTACCTTTTAGGTGGGTTTTTGCCCATCGCTTCCTTCCCTCTCTCTTTTTTTCTTTTTTTTACTTTACTCATCATCATATACTTCCCTCTCTTGATGTCCACTAAGTTTTGCTTCCATCAGTGCACATGTGTCTTCCTCAGTTATTTCCAGTTTAATAGCAAGTACTGTGGTGTTTGCTTTTCCATTCTTTAGGTACTTCGCTTAGAATAATGATCTCCAGTTTCATCTACATTGTTGCAAAAGGCCTCAATTTATCCTTGCTCATGGCTGAGTAGTAGTCCATATACATATACACATTTTGTTAATACTCTCAGGAATCTATTGGTATTTGGGTTGATTCGACATCTTTTCAATTGTAAATTGTGTTGCAATGAACATTCAAGTGCAGGTGTCTTTTTGATAAAATTAATTATTTTCCTTTTGGTAAATATACAGTAGTGGGATATCTGTATCAAATGTGGCAGGTCTACTTTTATTGCTTTGAGGAATCTCCATACTGTTTACCACAGAGGTTAGAATAACTTGCAGTCCCATAAACAGTATATAAATCTTCCTTACTCGTTATTCATGCCAGCTTCAATTGTTTTGGGGCTTTTTAACAAGAGCCATTCTAAGTGGAGTAAGGTGATATCTCACTGTGGTTTTAATTTGCTTTTCCTTGTTGATTAAGGATTTGAGTATTTTTTTTCTTTATTTATTGGTCATCTATCTTCTTTTCAAATGCTTCTTTTCATGTCTTTTGCCTAATTTTTACGGGTTTTGTTGTTTTTGTTTCCCTTGCTGAGTTGCTTGGCTTTCTTGTAGATTCTGGTTATTAGCCCTTTTTCTCAGATATATAGCTTAAGAATAATTTTTCCCATTTGATAGACTGTCTATTTGATCTATTGATTACTTATCTGTGTAGAAACTTTTTTATTTAATCAAGTTCCATTTGTTTATTTTTTTCATTGCTGTGATTACTGTTGGGGTCTTCTGCATACATTATTTGCCTAGGCCAATATCTATAAGAATTTTTCTAACATTTTCTTTTAGAATCACTATGATTTCATTCCTTACATTTTTTATCCATCTTGAATTAATTTTGTGAGTGATAAAAGATATGCATTCTTTTCCAATCTTCTGTATATGGCTATCCAATTCTCTCCACATCAATTATTGACTAAGGCTTTTTCCCCCCAGTATATGCTGATAGCAGATTTGTCAAAGATCAATTGGCTGTATGTGGATGGCTTGAGTTCTGGCTTCTCTGTTGTGTTCCATTGGTCTATGTCTCCTTTTTTATGCCAATATCATGCTTTTTTAGTTACTATAGTCTTGTAGGGTAGTTTGAAAATTGATAAAGATGCCTCCAATTTTTTTGGGGGGGGCTCTTTTCTGATTACAAATGAAACATAGAATTTTTTTTTCTAGATCTGTGAAGTAAAATGTTGGTATTTTGATGGGGATTGCATTGAATCTGTAAATCACTTCAGGTAGTATGGACGTTTTAACAATGTTTATTCTTCTTATCCATGAGTATATGTTCTCAATTTGTTTGTGTCCTCTGTGATTTCTTATCTCAGGTTTCCTAGTTCTCTCTGTGGATATCTTTCTCCTCCTTGATTAGGGATATTACCATGTATTTTATTTTCTTTGTGGCTGTTGTGGAAAGCATTGCCTCTTTGATTTGACTCTAGGCTTGGCTCTTGTGAGTATACAGAAATGCTACAATTTTGTGTGTTAGGTATTCCATCTAACACATCCCTTTGCAAGTGTCAACTCTTCTCTGGAATTGGGCTGCCTTTGTTTAGTTTCAGACTTCAAATAGTTTTTATTTTGTTTTCTGTTTTGTTTAGTTTGTAGTTGTTCAGATTTAACACTGTTTTATTTATTATGAAGGACAGTCTACTGTGAGCTTACTTGGCAATCTCAGAGACAGGATTTTCTTTTATGTGAAAATATGATGGAAAACATTTATATCTGTTTAAAATGCTGTATTCTGTTACAGTCATTATTCTTTTGGTATGTAAATTTTCCACAATTTAACTAATGTGGACATCTGTAAAGCAATACTTGAGGAGTGAGTTATATTATAAACCCCCACACATACATATATATATAATTATATGTATTTATATATATAAATAATACATATAAATATATAAATTATATATATATATAAATAATTTTGTTATCATTGTTATTGTTGGTGTTGGTGGCTCAAACTTTACGGTCATTCAAGATGTTCCTTTCTTCTTATACAACACAATGTCCTAGGTTCCCCTTAAACTCTTTCTGTCCCAGCCCAAGCCAAGACAGACATATTTCCAAGGATAACCAGCTCTCTTTAGAGTTGCTAATATCCACAAACCAAGATCTGCACATTACTGAATTGTATTAATTTTACTATTTGTAGAAACACAAAATTGTATTGATCTTTTAATTTCAAATTAATATTACAGGGTTTTCTTTTTTTATTATTTATTAATGCTCCTAATTTTAAAACATCTTAGCATAAGACTCACTTCCTGCTTTAGAGACCTGGAGAATCACCAGAAGGGCATGTGAGTTGTGTGCATGCAGATCAGAAAGCTGGCCTCCAAGAGAAAACGTATGTGTGAGGTGGACAATGATAATTTATGATAAAGATGCTCTAGATTCCAAAGATTTCTTGATGCTGGAGGCAGAAGTTGTGCTCAAGGTCTGTGCAAAAAGAACGATGGAGACATTCTATCTGACCTTCTCCATGTCTTCCCTAATCAGTGCTAATGTCAGGCAAGCATCTTTTGTCTATTTCTTCCTGTTTTATGATAATAAATACAGACCCGAGGTTTACTTGGGAGGGCTCCTCCCAGAGTTCCTCAGTTTCCTGACACAGATTCTATGTCAAGCTTCATGCCAAGACCCCCTCGTCTGGTGACCCCAAACCCCTTCACTAACAACTTTAATATACTTGCTACATACTTATTTCTTTTATTCCTTAATAGATGTTGTGAAAAGTATATTACTACCTGTAAATCCTTCAAGTTTTTAAAGATTTTTTTGAGGATATTTTTTCTTTATTAAAAACAAAACAAGTTAAATAAGCAAAAACAACCATTCCTGGAATTACTTCAGAATTGCTTGCCATACCTTTTTAGTCTCTGTAGATATATTAGTTTTACATAGATTAGTTTCATAATTTCTTTTGTGATTTAATTACTTAGTTTCTTTTGTTTGATTTATTTTAAAGATTTTTAAAACATACCCATCATATAAAATTAGCAAAAGCATTAAAAATTATCAGAGAAGATCTCCATTCCTTCTTTTCTTTTCCTTTTTATTCTGATCTTCTCCATTCCTAATCCATCCACTGTTTGGGCATTGCTTTTTAAATTTAATACATTCAATAATGAATTCAAGAAATTGGAGGTCTCCTTCATGTTTTAGGAGAGAGTCATTTTGTGAATGTGCCATGATTTACTCAGTCCATGCTCTCTATTGATAGACTCTGTGCTGTCTTTAGTCTTTTACTAATTCAAACAATTTGAATAAATTAGCTTGTTTATTTTTTAATCATGTTAATGGATATGAATTTCCAAAAGAGATTCATAGAAATGTGATTACTGAGTTACAGGTAAATGCATGTGTAGTGGCATGAGAGATTGACAACCCAAATGTGTTTTGGAACCTATAAACCATGTATGCAAATGTCTGTTTCTCCAGGAATGCTCAATAGAGTGCCTTTTCTAACTTGGATTTTTTTGTCAATTTAACAAGAAATAAATAGTTTCTTCATGGTCTTTTAAATGAGAATTTCTCTTGTTATATCTGTATTTGAGCATTTTTCATGCATGCTGATTACATATATTTTTTGATAAAACCCTTCTTAATTACTCGGACCTATTGTTGGCAACTTTTAAAAAAAGTTCATGAACTCTTAGGCTGGGTGTGGTGGCTCACACCTGTAATCCTCACACTCTGGGAGGCTGAGGCAGGTGAACTTCTTGAGCTCAGGATTTTCACACCAGCCTGAGCCATAGCAAGACCCTGTCACTAAAAATAGCCAGGTGCTATGGTGGGCACCTGTAGTCCCAGCTACGTGGGAGGCTGAGGCAAGAGTATCACTTGAGCACAAGATTCTGAGGTTACTGTGAGCTATGATACCAGAACCCTCTACAGCAGGTGACAAAGTGAGACTCTGTCTCAAAAAAAAAAAAAAAATCACTCATAAACTCTTAATGTTTATGATATTGAACTTTTGTCTGTAATTGTCTCATTAATATTTTCATTTACTCTGCTTATGTTTATGTCCATGTGGAAAATTTTATGAATAATATATGTTTAAATCAAGAGCATTGTTAAAAATATTGTGTGTTTTTTTAATAAGAAAGGACTCAGCTTCTTTTAACAAACCTGAATTATGATTCATAGAACACCCACAGAGCATAAAAAGCATATCACTGTTTTAATCTTGACATATTTGCTAATTTGCTTTTAACAGTTTGGACTTTTTTTCTTGAAACTATTCTGTTGAAAAAAGAATCCTCTACTATCTCTTAAACATTTATTTATCACACAAGAGCTGAAATTAATTGATTTTTCCATAAATAAAATACTAGTATCTTCATAATAAATTTATGAATTTACAGGAATGGCTATAAAAATATTAACAATTATACACAGAAAATATTTAGACCAATTGTTCTGGAGCAGTCACATCAGGTGACAGAATCTACTTGATGCTCATTTTCTACCACTTAGCCTTGTTTTTGTGTAAATCAAAAATGAATTGAAGTAATCATGCTGCCTTCTTTGCAGCCATGCTTGCAGGTAACTATGTATTACTGAGCTATTACCTAGAGCACAGAGGTGACAATTGGAGCTGGAGCAACCATCTGTAATTATAAACTACACTTTAGCATGGAAACCATCTGTCAGAATAGTGCAATAGAAAATTGCAATTATACTGTCTATGGAAAGTAAAAGGACTATTTAGCCATCATGCCAAACTCCACTTCCCCTATCTCTGGGTTTCTAAATGGAAAAGATATATATTTCTATCTCATTAATCAACTATCTTTTTGAGTTCTTAGTTCTAGGGAGCAAATGAACGCTACTATTTGATATACATAATTTACATCAAATACTTCAAATACGGTAATGCAAATTTTTAGAATTTTTAAAAATAGTTTAAAAGAAAAATAGATTTGTTTTCTTTTTGGAGTTGTTTGGTAATAGCTTCATTGAGATATAATTTGCATGTCATTTGAATTCTGTGTGTGTCACTCATGCAATTCACCCTTTTTTTTCAGATTAATACATGAGCATAAACGATCAGGTTATATTGTTTGTTTTTGTCAGGTAAAGTCCGAGTTGTAGTTGAGTCCTTCACCTGGCAGGTGTGCCATATACCCCTACATTGTACCTGTTAGGGTAGAAATCTCCTTCCACTTCTCCCCATTCCCTCCCCCACCCCAATGCATTTAATTGTGTATTTTCTTCTTGTGCGGGCATGGAGTTGTTCATATACTAGTTTTATGTCAGTATTGAGTACATTGGATGCTTGCTTTTCCATTCTTGTGATACTTAGGAGGATGTTCTCCAAATCTATCTAGGTAAATACAAAAGGTGTAAAGTGTCAAACTTTCCTTGTGGCTGAATAGTATTTCATGGCATACCTATATCATAGTCTCTATCTTTCCTTGTGGCTGAATAGTATTTCATGGCATACCTATATCATAGTTTACTTATCCATTCATGATGTGATGGGAAGCTGGGTTGTTTACATAGCTTGGCAATGGTGAATGGAGCTACAATAAACGTTCTAGTGCAAATGTCTTTGTGGTAAAATGACATTTTTACTTCTGGGTAGATACCTAATAATGGGATTGAGAGATCAGATGCTAAGTTTACTTTCATCTCTTTGAGGATTCTGCATACTAGTTTCCAAAAGGGCTATATTAGCTTACATTCTCACCAACAGTTTGTAAGTGTTCCCTTCTGTCCACACCCATTCCAGAATCTGCAGCTTCGGAACCTTGTGATGTGGGTTATTCTCACTGGGGTTTGGTGATATCTCAAGATGGTTTTATTTGCATTTATCTGATGATTAGACATGGTGAGCATTTTTCATGTGTTTACTGACCAATCATCTGTCTTCTCAAGAGAAGACATGTCTCATGCCCAATGATAAATGGGGTTGTTTGCTCTTTTCTTGTTGATTAGTTTGAGGTCTCTACAGACTCTTTAATTCTCCATTGAACAGGCACAGGCTTTGGATAAACGGGCACAATATGCTGTCTTAAAGAAACAGGAAACACTCTAACTTCCAAGGACAAAGGAAGGTTCAGAGTTAAGAGTTTCAAAACAGTATTTCAAGCAAATGGAAACCAGAAAGAATCAGAAATCACCATCATATTTGCAGGTTCATTGGGCTTCAAATCAATAAAAGTAAAAAAAAAAAAAAAAAAAAAAACAAAGATACAAAGATGGTCACCATATATACTGGTCAAGGGAACAATACAAAAAGAATACATTTAAATTCTAAATATTTAAGCACTCATCTTAAATGCACTTAGATATTTAATTAACTTTAATCAATCTGAATAATATGATATCCAGCAATACCATAATTACTGGGGATCATTCTGGCAGAACTGCCCAGATTCTCCAAGTAGAAACTAAGCAAAGAAGTGATGGACTCAACACAACTTTGGAACAAGTGGGCTTAACAGACATACAGAGCATTCCACCCCTATAATACTAAGAATATGTTCTTGATTCATGGATCATTTTTCAAATTTGATTGTATCTGAGGGCACAAATCAATAAATTTAAAAGAATAGAAATTATGTCTTGCATCATTTCAGATTTAAATGGAGTAGGAATTTTCTTTTAAGAATTTAAGAATGATCTCCATAACTTAAATTTTAAAAGCCCTTAGCAATAATTGAATTATATAATGAAAATATAGAAGATTATTTAACTCTGGAGCTAATATGAAGTGTACATTTGATGATACATGGTAGTTTTTTTGTTCACTACATTCCTCCACTTTATTTTTAACAGGTATAACACAATTAATCCACTTAAAATGTATAATATGATATTTTTTAGTCTCTCTGCAGGACTCTGTAAATTTCAGCACTATCATTTTAAAACATTTCCCTCATTACATATAAAACTCCATAAACATTAGTAATTATTCCTCATTTCTCTCCACCTCATTCATATTCTGTCTTTCTGCACTCTTGATCACAGGCAATCATTTGCCTAAGTTTCTGTTGTTATATATTTGCATATTCTGGCCCACAAAGGCATCCCTTGACCAACATCTCCCCATTCCCTCTTCTTGCTAACTATTCAAACCTCTCTTAAGTGTAATTAGACTCTCTCCTTTCATGAGATGAGCCTTTTTAGAGTCCACATGAGGAGGATGTCATGGCATTTGACTTTCTGTGCCTGGCTTCTTTCACTGGACATGACGTCCTCTAGGCTCACTTATGTTATATATACCAAGTTACAGGATTTTGTTCTTTTTTATGGCTAATAATATTCTATTGTGGGTATCTATCTACCTGGTTTTCTTTATCCCTTCATTCACTGATTGACACAGGTTGATTCCACATCATGTCGATTGTGAATACTGCTGGGATAAGCAAGGGATGTAGATGTATTTTAAAGATACTGATTTCAGGTCCTTTGGATATATACCCAGTAGTAGGAATGTCAGACTATACAGTAGTTCTAGTTTTGATGTTTCAAAGCACCTTCATACTATTTTGCACAATGGTAGTACTAATTTTTATTTTTCCCCAACAGTGAGTAAGAGTGCCTTTGTGTCCACATCCACAATGACACGTGTTATCTTTTGTCTGTTTGATGATACCCATTCTAACAGGTGTTAGGTGATATCTAATTATGGTTTTGCTTTGTATTTTCCTGATTATCAGTGATGTTGAACATTATTTGATATGTTTAACCACATGTCTTCTTTTGAAAAGTGTCTATTTAAATATTTTGCCCATTTTTTAATATACTCATTTTTTCTATCTGTTGAAGTGTTTGAGTTCCTATGTATTTTGGATATTAACTCTTGGTCAGATGTATAGTTTATAAATGTGTTTTCTCTTGCTATAGGTTCCCTTTTCATTCTGCTAATTGATTGTTACTTTTCCTGTACAGAAACTTTTTTGGTTTGATGTAATCTTATTAATCTATTTTTGTTTCTGAGTCCTATGATTTTGAGGTTTGGTTCATTTTTTGTTTGTTTTGAGACAGAGTCAACCTGAATAGAGTGCTTTGGTGCTATCATAGCTCACAGCATCCTCAAACTCCTGGGCCAGGTGCAAGCCACTGCACTCAGCCAATCTTGAGGTCTTATTTAAAACCCTTCCACATATCCATGTCATGAAGCATTTGCCCTATATTTTCTTTTAGCAGTTTCATAGTTTCTAGCTTTACATGTTGTTTTTAATCCATCTTTACTGGATTCCTTAATGATTTTTTAATTTCAATATATTTAGAGGACACAGGTGTGTTTTTGAGACATTGTTGAATTGTATAATGCTGATGTCAGGGCTTGTAGTGTACTCTTCACTAGAATAGTATGCATTGCACCCAGTAAGCATATAGTTATAGCTCAGCCCTACAAAACTTCTCCCTTCTTAGTTTTAAGTAATCAATACACCTATCAGTTGGCTCCCAAGTATAAGTGAGAACACGTAGTATATGTTTTCCACTCACAAGATGCTTAGGATAATATTCTCCAGTTCCATCCAAGTTGCTTCAGAAGACACTGTGAACTTTTACTTTCTAATTTCAAAACTTACTATATTGTCAAGAAAGTGTGATGCTGCCTTAAGTGCAGATAAATGGATCAATAGAACAGAATGGTAAGTCCATACATAAATCCTTAAATTTTTATAGTCAAGCAATTTTTGAATATAGCATGAAAAAAGTAATCAGAGAAAGCATAGATTTTCTTCAGCTGATTAAACATATAGTTTTTTCTCAGTATTTTTAAATTTTCAACTCTTATTTCTTATTTTCCCTAGCATTATATGCATGATTGTATATGAAAAAAACTGTATATTTTATATACATATATGTTAGTTTTTTTCCATATCACACTAGTGGTATGGATATTCTATTATTATTATTTCAAATACCAGATACTAATTATGACTTTTCCAACATGAAGTTGTGTCTTTCATTAATTCTAATTTTTTTTTATGAGTTTCTACATTCACTTTTTGTTTATTCCTCTGGATTTATTTTAAGAAGAAAACTGGACTATCTGTATCTTGTGTATGTTAAATTTCATTTAATATCTCAGTCATCTGTTTATGAATGGGATCTTCAGTTGTGTCTGCAAATTATTCCTTGCGGGGGTTGATCTACTCTGGTTATTCATTTTACCAGAGTTTTTCCACTGATTGTGCCCCACAATTATTTTATGCCATTTGGCTAGATGAACAGGAAAGGAGAAGTTGGGTTGGGGGCTCCAGGAGTAGTGATAGGACAGTCCTTTGTCCAAAAGCTGGACTAAAGTCTTAAACCTTTTCCCCTACAGCTTTGCCAAGGACCTGTACAGTGCTACAGCTTGAGAAACTAGGGCCTTTTTGGTGTGGTGTGGCTAAGTGGCTCTGTCTTATTTTCAGCTGGACTGTGTCCTACCCTAGTGAATCAATTATTCTGGGTTGAAGTCTTAGCTGTGGAGAAATATGAGCAATTAAGTCACCCTACCCTCTATAGGCAACAATTGGAAAAGGAAAATCAAACCTTCCAATAACCCATACCCAGAGTATCACTTTGGATAGTCCTCCAGTGAGAATTGAGGTAAAGGTAGAATTAGAAATTCAAGGAGCATTTCAAAAGGTGTCTTAAGAATTCAATGAACTCAAAGAAAAAATCACCAAAGATTTTGATACATTCAGACAAGAATTTTCAGCCCTCAAAGACCTGAGAAATACAGTAGAATCCCTCAGTAACAGAATAGAGCAAGCAGAAGAAAGGATTTCTGCCAGTGAAGATAAAGCTTTAAAATGCTCCCAAACTCTCAGAGAGGAAGAGAAATGGAGAGCAAAAAAAAATCGTTCTCTGAGAGAGCTCTGGGTTAATTTGAAGAAAACCAATATTCACCTTATAGGGATACCTAAAGGAGACAAAGTAGCTTTGCAAGGCACAGAGGCTCTTCTTCATGACATTATTGAAGAGAAATTTCCAGACATGCTAAGAGATTCTGAAATTCAGATACCAGACAGTTTTAGAACCCCAGCACTCCTCAACATGAATAAGATACCCTCTAGGCACATTATAATTAACTTCACTAAAGTTAATATGAAGGAGAAAATTCTGAAAGCAACCAGATGTAAGAAAACCATAACCTATAAGGGAAAGAATATTAGAATGACTGCAGATCTCTCTGCTAAAACCTTTCAAGCTACAAGAGAGTGGACATAGGCTTTTAATCACCTAAAGCAAAATAACTTTCAACCTAGGATCCTGTATCCAGCTAAACTGAATTTCATTTATGATGGAGAAATTAAATACTTCAATAACATTCACATGTTGAAGAAAATTGCCATAACTAAACCAGCTCTCCAGGATATTCTCAGACCTATCCTCCATAATTACCAGCACAATCCTCCACTAAAAAAGGAAACTCACTCAGAAACTTTTGATCAAATTCCAACTTCCACAGTGGTGAAAGGATTAAAAATGTCCACTGGACTTTCCAAAAACTCGATACCCAAAATTCAACCAGTCTTATCAATATTCTAAATTAATGTGAATGACTTGAATTGTCCTCTAAATAGGCACAAGTAGGCTGACTGGATACAAAAACTCAGGCCAGATATTTGCTGAATACAAAAATCTCATCTTACCTTAAAAGATAAATATAGACACAGGGTGAAGAGATGGTCATCTATATTCCAGGCATGTGGAATGCAGAAAAAAGCAGGTGTTTCAATTTTATTCACAGATACAATAGGCTTTAAACCAACAAACATAAGGAAGGAATAAGGATGGTCACTTCATATTTGCTAAGGACAATACTCAATATGATGAGATTTCAATTATTAATATTTATGTACCCAACAAAAATGTGCCTCAATTTACAAGAGAAACTCTGACAGACATGAGCAATTTTATTTCCACCAGCTCCATAGTAGTCAGAGATTTTAACACTCCTTTGGCAGTGTTGGATAGAACCTCCAATAAGAAGCTAAGCAAAGAAATCTTAGATTTAAACTTACTCATTCAACATTTGGATTTAACAGACATCTATAGAACATTTCATCCTAACAAAACTAAATACACATTCTTCTAATCAGCCCATGGAACATACTTCAAAATTGATCACATCTCAGGTCACAAAACTAACCTCAGCAAATTTAAAAGAATAGAAATTATTCCTGGCATCTTCTCGGACCATCATGGAACAATAGGGGAACTCAGTAACAACAGGAATCTTCATACTCATACAAATACATGGAAGCTAAATAACCTTATGTTGAATGATAGCTGGGTCATAGACGAGATTAAGAAGGAATTTACCAAATTTTTGGAACAAAATGATAATGAAGACATGAATTATCAGAACCTCTAGGATATTGCAAAGGCAGTCCTAAGAGGGAAATTTATAGCACTGCAAGCCATCCTCAAGAGAATTAAAAGAGAGGAAGTTAACAACTTAGTGGGACATCTCAAGCAATTGGAAAAGGAAGAACATTTCAATACCAAACCCAGCAGAAGAATAGAAATAACCAAAATTAGAGCAGAATTAAACGAAATTGAAAACAAAATTATACAACAGATCAATAAATCAAAAAGTTGTTTTTTTGAAAAGATCAATAAAATAGATAAACCTTTGGCTAACCTAACCAGGAAAAAAAGAGTAAAATCTCTAATTTCATCAATAAGAAATGGCAAAGACAAAATAACAACAGACTCCTCAGAAATCCAAAAAATCCTTAATGAATACTACAAGAAACTCCATTCTCAGAAATATGAAAATCTGAAGGAATTTGACCAATACTTGGAAGCGCGCCACCCTCCAAGACTTAGCCAGAATCAAGTGGAAATGTTGAACAGGCCTATATCAAGTTCTGAAATAGCATCAACTATACAAAATCTCCCTGAAAAGAAAACCCAGGACCAGATGGCTTCACGTCAGAATTCTACCAAACCTTTAAGGAGGAACCAGTATCTATATTACTCAACCTGTTCTAAAATATAGAAAAAGAAGGAATACTACCCTACACATTCTATGAAGCAAACATTACCTTGATCTGCAAACCAGGAAAAGACCCAACAAGAAAACTATAGACCAATATCACTAATGAATATTGATGTAAAAATAGTCAACAAGATCCTAACAAACAGAATCCAACAACACATCAAACAAATTATACACCATGACCAATTGGGCTTTATCCCAGGGTCTCAAGGCTGGTTCAATATACGTAAATCTATAAATATAATTCAATACCTAAACAAATTAAAAAGCAAAGACCATATGATCCTGTCAATTGATGCAGAAAAAGCTTTTGATAATATCTAGCATCTCTTCATGATCAGAACACTTAAGAAAATTGGCATAGAATGGACATTTCTTATCTGATAGAGGCCATCTACAGCAAACCCACAGTCAATATCATATTGAATGGAGTTAAAATGAAATCATTTCCACTCAGATCAGGAAACAGGCAAGGGTTCCCATTGTCTCTACTGCTCTTTAACATTGTAATGTAAGTTTTAGCCATTGCAATTAGGGAAGAAAAGGTGATAACTGGTATCCATATAGGATCAGAAGAGATCAAACCTTCACTCTTCACAGATGATATGATTGTCTATCTAGAAAATACAAGGGATTCTACTACAAAACTCTTAGAAGTGATCAAGGAATACAGCAGCGTCTCAGGTTACAAAATCAACACTCATTAATCTGTAGCCATTATATATACCAACAATAGCCAAGCTGAAAAAACAGTCAAGGACTCTATTTCTTTCACTGTAGTGCCAAAGAAGATGAAATATTTGGGAGTTTACCCAGCAAAGGATGTGAAAGATCTCCATAAAGAGGACTATGAAACTCTAAGAAAAGAAACAGTGGAGGATGATAACAAATGGAAAAACATACCATGCTTGTGCCTGGGAAGAATCAACATGGTCAAAATGTCCATACTACTCAAACCAATATACAATTTTAATGCAACTCCTATTAAAAAAAAAAAAAACTGTTCATTTTATATGAAATCAGAAAAAACCTTGAATAGCCAAGACATTATTAATAATAAAAACAAAGCAAGAGGAATCAAGCTACCACACCGCAGACCATATTACTAATCGATAGTGATCAAAACAGCATGGTACTGGCACAAAAACAGAGAGGTAGATGTATGGAACAGATTATAGAACCAAAAGATGAACCCAGCTACTTACCAGTATTTGATCTTTGACAAATCAATTAAAAACATTCAGTGGGGAAAAGATTCCCTGTTTAACAAATGGTGCTGGGTGAACTGGCTGGAGACCTGTAGAAGACTGAAACTATACCCACACCTTTCACCATTAACTAAGATAGATTCTCACTGGATTGAAGATTTAAACTTAAGACATGAAACCCTATAAAAATACTAGAAGAAAGTGCAGGGAAAACTCTTGAAGGAATGGGACTGGGCAAATGTTTTATGAGGACTCCCCCCAGGCAATTGAAGCAGCACCAAAAATACTCTATTGGGACATCATCAAACTAAAAAGCTTCTGCACAGCCCAGAACACAGTAAGTAAAGCAAGCAGGCATCCCTCAGACTGGGAGAATATATTTGAAGGTTATGTCTCCAGCAAAGGTTTAATAACCACAATCCACACAGAACTCAAAAGTATTAGCAAGAAAAGAACAAGTGATCCCATCACAGGATGGGCAAAGGACTTGAAGAGAAACTTCTCTGAAGAAGACAGGTACACAGCCTACAGACACATAAAAAAATGCTCATCATCCTTAATAATCAGAGAAATGCAAATCAAAACTACTTTGAGATATCTAACTCCAGTAAGATTAGCTCACATTGCAAAATCCCAAAACCAGAAATGCTGGCATGGATGTGAAGAAAAGGGAACACTTCTACATTGCTGGTGAGAATGCAAACTAATAAGTTACTTTTGAAAAGATATTTAGAGAATACTCAAAGATCTAAAAATAGACCTGCCATTCAATCCTAAAATTCCTCTACTAGGTATATATCCAGAAGACCAAAAGTCACATTATACAAAGATATTTGTACCAGAATGTTTATTGTAGCCCAATTCATAATTGCTAAGTCATGAAAGAAGCCCAAGTGCCCATCGACCCATGAATGGATTAATAAATTGTGGTACATGTACACCATGGAATATTATGCAGCCTTAAAAAAAGATGGAGATTTTACTTCTTTTATGTTTACATGGATGGAGCTGGAACATATTCTTTTTAGCAAAGTATCTGAAGACTGGAAGAAAAAGTATCCAATGTACTGAGCCCTACTATGAAACCAAGTTATAGCTTTCACATCAAAGGTATAACCCAATTGTATCCCAAGAATATGGGGAAAGAGGAAAGGGAGGGGAGGGAAGGGGGGAGGATGGGTGGAGGGAGTGTAATTTGTGGGACCACACCTACAGTGCATCTTACAAGGGTACATATGAAATTTACTAAATATAGAACATAAACGTCTTAACACAATAGCTAAGAAAATACAATGAAGGCTATGTTAACCTGTTTGATGAAAATATTTCGAATTTTCACTTTTGAGGTGGAGCAAGATGGCAGCCGAGTAACAGCTTCCTTGCAGCTGGGCACGGTGAGACTGGGGAGAGAGGACTTCAGGCATCTCTGGCAGGCGGGATCTGCCCAGGAACTTTCCCTTGGGGACACAGGGAGGCAGCATGAGGCTTCTGGACACCCTGAGGAAGGCAAAAGTGGTGGAGACTGGGCAAGTGGTTGCGTCAGTTCGTTCGGTCTGATCCTGTCAGTGGCTGTGGGTAGGGCAACAGTGGGACTGCAGGCTGGAAAGACCTTGCCTGTGAGCTGTTTGGGTTTCTTTTGGACTTGGCACTCAGTTGAACTGCCTTGGGAGAACTTGGGCAGGAGTGTGGGGGTTTTTGAGTGTTGTCTGGGGCCCCAGACTGGGTCACCGAGCCAGATGGAGCTGCCAGTATTTGGTGGTGGGCTGTGTGGAGCCATTGTGGTAGAACTGCCCTGGCAAGCTCCACCCTCAGGGTCGCAGAACAAGCATCAGGCGGGAGTGAGTAATCTAGTGACTGAGCAGCCTAAAGTCAGGGACTGAGATGCCTCGCAGCCTTAGCCCTCAGGGGCATAGGGCGAGATCGGTTTTGGCACACTGGGTAAGTGGATAGCCACTTAAGGAGTGACCCCAGCCACAGTGCTTTCCTGGGAAAGCTTCTGCTTAGCCCAAGTTAACAATTTAAAGTGTCTTCTAAGCAAGCTGAGGAGGATTTAAGCTCTCCACCCTGCAGGGTTTGGGAAATCATTAGAAACACAAGATGACTCCCTACAAAGATCAAGTAACAACAGAGTGATTCTGCCAGGGTCTGACCTGGGAGAGACACTTCCCCAACTCTGAGGACAGTCATAGGGAACATTGAAAAGTAATCATGAGGCGGAATCGACAGAAAAACTCTGGCAATATGAAGAACCAGAGTAGATCAACTCCTCCAAGGAATGACAAGATAGATGAAGCACAAGATCCCTTGCATAAGCAAATGGCTGAGATGTCAGAAGTTGAATACAGAGTCTGGATAGCAACTAAGATCAGGGCAATGGAGGAAAAGATGGAATTAGAATTTCAAGCAGTAATCCAAAAGATGACCCAAAAGATGTCTCAAGAACTGAACGAGTTCAAAGAGAAAATGACCAAAGATACTGACTCATTGAGACAAGAAGTTGTAGCCCTCAAAGATCTGAGAAATACAGTAGAATCCCTCAGTAACAGAATGGAG
>CAUYRH010006500.1:0-44352 GCA_963574655.1 Perodicticus potto
TCATGGAGTACAGTGTGCGGGCTTCACATACAATCAGAGATATTTTTATCAACCTGATTGATATAACATTCATGATATTTTCTCATTTACTATGTGAAAACAATTTTGATCCGTATTTAGAAGTTTTCTCCTGACCCTTCACATATGTACCACAAGTGTGATCTCACCCTTTGGCCTCTCTCCCCCCACCCTCTCCCTCCCCTTCCCTCCCTCACTCTTTTCCCCATCTTATTGTGCAATAAGTGGGTTGTAGCCTTCGCTTGAAAGATATAAATTTCCTTCATATTAGGAGTGTGTACAAGATTTGTTTTTGATTATTTTTGGAGTTTTATTTTTTTTCTTTCTCATTTGGTAGAATGGCTTCTTTTGGATGTGTGGTATTTAAGGTTCAATATCTAGGATTTGAAATGGACAGCTTTTTAAAATGAATTGATGGTTTAAAGTAATTAAGTGCTTTGGAACACATCATGTAGCATTGAAATTATCTGTTTCTGTTTGTTTCTCTGCTTTTGTGAAAGTCAATTAGAGGTCAGGATATTCTTAGCATTGCAATATGATTTTGCTAATTCTCAAAATATTCCTGATACTGAAAAACTCTACCCATTGTCAATCTCTGGCAGGGAGATGACACTCGCTGTACATTTTTAAAGAGTAATGGAACAAATCAACCTCACCCCTTCCAATTTTTCCTCTAAAACCATTTTGCTTCTTGCTTTTAAAGCTCCTTTGCTACCTGAGGAGCCTGAATAATTAACCTTTATTGAGCATCTACTATTTGCCAGGCATTATGCTAAGTCCTACAACTTCAGGTCAATTTAAAATTATCCACATCTCACCCGTCTCTCTCACCCCCTGCAAACACAAGTTCTAAACTCAAGCTAATTGTGCTCACAAACACCCCTGAATCCTGCCTTTTCTCTCTCACCTCTCCGGTACTGGACTCGTGCACTGTCTGATGTCCTCACACCCACAACCTGGCCTGCCCTGTTGCTGGTGTCCCCACCACCCTTTTAATGTTATCCTCCAGAAAAATCAAACCCATTCAGGTTGTTGATCCGATCTTAATATTCTGATTATGCCTGATTAGTTTTAGAACAAAAGTCCTACCTTCTAATCCTACATCCTCATTCCGTATCAGTTGTTAGGATAAAAATCTCTTTGGCTGGCCCACCGCCATGCTGGCCTACACCGAGGTATCTTCTCACCTTGGCTGTCTCCTCAGCACATCGCCTCCTACCCCACTCCTCAAGCCACTCAGGCCCCAGGTCTTTGCCTCTATTTGCAATGTCCTTTCCACCTTCTTCTCCTCCTCATAAATTTCTGCCCATGCTTTAAATTCCAGGTAAAATGGAACCTCTTCCGTGGAAGTGCCCTCAGGCCTTCCGCGCTGTTCACATCTCTGTAGTGACACCCTGGTGTGCCTTCTTACTCGCCTACCAAATGAATCAGGTTGCTCCCCAAAGCAGGGAACAGCCCCACCCCATTGGATTTCCTGTATCTAGAAGAGTATTTGTCATATTCGGTATTGTATTAATTTTCCAGGGCATCCATAACAAAGTACCACATACTGGGGGGGCTCGAACAGGGGACATTTATTGTCTCTCAGTTCTCTAAGCTAGAAGTTCAGGGTTAAGGTATCATCAGGGGGCTTCCTTCTGCAGGATCTGAGGGGGGTGGTCTGTTCCACATCTCTTTCGTTTGGCTTGTAGGTGACCGTCCTTTCCTTGCTCTCCTTCCCTCATCTTTCTCCTATGCATGTCTGCCTGCGCCCAAATTTCCTTTCTATACGGACATCCGTTGTACTGGATTAAGGGCTTATCGTACTCAGTATGACCTTATCTTAACTTCAAATTACAATTTGAAGATGCCCAATAAACATGAGCTGAATTACTGAATGAATGCTTGACAAGGGATTAATGAATGAAGAGCTCTCACTCTGTCTTTCGAAACATACCTCGTTGTTTCCTCTCCTCCCCAACCCCACCTGCTGTTTTCTTCACTCTTTTACTCAAATTACTTTTCATTGATCTCTGCTGTATTGCTCTATTCTCCAATCTATTATGCATGGTGCTGCTACATTATTCCTTTTTAAATGCTCGTTACATCAGCTTGCTTTTATTGAGCATCTTTGTTATGGATTGAACTGTATTCCCTCAAAATTCCTATGCTAAAGTCCCAACCCCTAACACCACAGAATGTGGACTTATTTGGAAATAGCTACTTGCAATTTTAAGTTAGGATAAGTTCATACTGAGTAAGGTAAGCCCCTAATCTGTACGGCTGGTGTCATTATAGAAAGGAAATCTGGGCTTAGGAGTCCACGATAGCTTACTTTCTCCTGCTTTATCAAGTCTAAAATCATCCTACCTAATTTCAAGAACTCTTGTAATTTGAGTCTATTCTACCGTATTTTTGGTTTATTTACTTGGTCTGTATAAATGACTTGTATAGAAACCAGGATGTAAATATTGACCACTTAGTCAGCCAGCCATAATTGAAAATTATGCGTGGGGAGTTTCTAGAAACCAGCAGGAAATGTCATACATCAGAGAACTTTGGTAACAAACAGGCAGGCAAATGACAACATAGTGATCTAAAATAAATTTCAATGGGTCCCAAAAGGTGAGTTGAATCCAGGAATAAGAAATCCAAAGAGATGTGGTATTCTGATCTCCAAGCAGGTAGGCCAGAGAAGAACGTGTTTTAGAGGATTTAAAAGCATGAGCTATTGGGCAAAAGTTTAGGAAGAGACTCCAGGTTTTTTGGATGAGCCAATGGACCCATAAAAACAAACGAAACAAAGCCCCATACCAGAAGAACTGAGGACCTAAGATCCAAGGTGAGAGTGATGGGTACAGAGAACCACATAATCTGCTCAGACCCTTTAAGCTGGACACAGCAGAAATAATGGAGAGGCACAGGTTTGTTAACAGGACAATATGTTTCTGTAGTTGATTCTGTCTCCCAACTCAGAAAAAAAAAATACATGTTATTTTTTGGCAAATTTTGAAGAAAGCCACAGAGGTTTTCCAGTCTTAAAAATTTGCTACCCAGAGCAGTACATTCCTGATACGAGACTGAAAGCTTCTTAAAATATTAGTAAATTTTTCTAAAAGGGAAATCACTGTGGCTGAAAATGTAGCATATCCAACTAAGAAGAAGAATGGAGATGTTATTTGAAGATATATTCCCAGTCCCTTGTGGGAACTATTAGCCCTTGTAGGCCATTAAAAGAAGGAAAGAAAGGAAGAAAGAAGGAAAGGAAGGAAGGAACGAAGTGATTTCTGAGCTTACTCTTAGTTTATGGGGCTGTCTTAAGACCCAAATAGAATAACATGTGAAAATTTCTCTGTTGACTAGCAGGTGCTTTTCAAAAGCCTGTCACTATGTCGCCATGAAGGATCAAGGATAGGTGCACAGACTAGGATAATAAAGTAGCAAAAAAAAATACCATGGGCAGCGCCTGTGGCTCAGCAAGTAGGGTGCCTGCCCCATATACCGAAGGTGGCGGGTTCAAACCCGGCTTCAGCTGAGAAAAAAAAAAAAAATACTAGCAGGATGTATTGAAATCTTGTTTGAAAATCTTGTTTGAAATCTTCTTTGTTTGAAATCTTTGCTACTTAAAAGAAAATTTGACCTCAAAAAGGTGTTCTTTTCCACCATTCTTCCCTGGCTCTGTGCAGTTTTGGCCCTTTTCCAAGTGATGCAGCAGCTTTAGACGGATGACCAGGAATGACAAAAGGCAGGATGTGTTGCAGGAGGACAGTGCACACACAAGGACGCTCTTCCTCCCTCCTGCCTACCCCACCCCCATCTCTTCCAGTGCGAGCTCCGCTCCTCTGCCAGTACAACAGTGACAATATGAGATATCGCATCCGAAGAAGCACAGCCAAATATTTGATTTGGACGATTACACTGAAGATGCCTCATCACAACTGTGGGTGCCCAGATTACCAACTCCTTGCTCTTGGCTTCGGTACATGTTACAGTGAGTACAAACTGCATAGAAGAGCTCATTACAACACTGATGGAAGCGATCCCAAATGGCTGATGTGGAGTGTCTTGTTTGGGGAAGAGTTCACTGATGAGGAATAAGCTGAGGAGGCGAGATGCTGTTGTTTTTCCTGTCAAGGCAAATGGTACTAAGAACATGGCAAGCGTTTTTTAATTTTTTTTTTTTTTTTCCTTTCTAACTTGGATTCAGAAATGCTTGGCGATGATCGAGCGATTGCTTTTCAGGGGAGCACACAGAGGAATAGTCACAATGACTCTTGCCCTCCCCTCCTTGACATGTGATTGTCTCCTTTTCAGTAAGAATCATGGGTGAAAATTACAGACCTGGGGAGCGTCTCATCTTCACTGTTGCTAACACCCTGCTGTGCCCATGTTTCCATCAGATTGGAACATAAATAAAACCATTGTGCATAATTAGCACCAAATAATTCCTTCTTTGTCTTTTCGTTCCACAAGGCAGAATATCTCTTAAACTTTATGCAGAAACCCTGAGAGTTCCCACAAGAAGAAAGATCAGAGCTTCGGATTTTCTCACTTCTGCCTGAAACGAAAGGTACGGTACGCTGTGTTTTCATTTGAATTGCATGAAAGCGAATGTCTCATCCGAAAGCATTCACTCTTTCTGTCATTAGAGCTTCAGTGTCAATGGTAGTAATGATAAAATCTAGGAGGTTGGTTGAAATGCAAGACTGGTGAGGCTTTGGTCACTCTACACCCGCAGAAACCACACACTCACTACATTAATTATATAAGAACTGAAAGAGAGGCGCATCCTTCATGCACAATTATGATGAGGTCCGTATTTTATATCTACAGACATAGATGTTTGTGTCTGCTTGTATTGGCATACGTATCCTCACAGAGACATGCAAAAGTATATGCACATTCAAACTTATATATATATATATACACCAAAATTGAAGTCTTTAGAATGATCTAGAAAAAAAAGATCAAAGTAGCCAAATGTATATGTGTGTGTTTATAGATTTTCCTCTTGACTTTCATAGCTTGCCCTGAAAAAGAAAAAAAAAAATCAAGTTGTATGAGAGGATTCTGGATAATATCTTCTGCTTTTTGTTTAGTTCATTAGCCCTGTGCTAACCATGCCAGGGTCAAGGGTTCAATACACAGTTGGGTCACTTGTATTTGTTTGGCTCCAAAGCACCAGGCTACACTTCCAATTCCACATCAGACATGTGATGAATGCGTCGCTAAGGACTTGGAAGCTTAGAATGGGAATTCTGGAATTGGATTTCATGGATTCAAAGCCTAGCTTTCTACTTGCTAGGTGTGCGATTTCCAAGTCACTCAACCACCATAAACTTCCATCTTTTCTTCTGTAAAATTGGAACAATCACCACACTTATCTTACTGAACTGAGGTAGAAACTACATGGGACCACGTAGAGCAGAGCTTAGCATAATGCCTCAGCACTTAATAAATGAGGACAACTGGGAGTGTGATGTGGAGAGAGGGTGGAGCCAGGGGTAAGGCGGGACTGGTAGTGATAACCACAATTTGCCAAATTAGAACCAGGGTACTAAGACTTATGTTGAGTGGATCATATGCATACCGCCTACTGACTCAGCAGCAAATTCGAAACCCATAATCATGAGTTTGAAGAATCTAGTCCCTGTACATTCAGAACAATATCTGGCTTGTTTCCCAGTTAACTACTCCATATTATTGGAGAGGTTCTCAAAATGGAATCTACACTAAAAAAAAAGAAAAAAAAAACAACATATGTAGTATCAACTTTAAAAAGTATATAGTCAGCCTGTCAAAGCTAAATGTATGCACAGTAAAAAGTTAATTAACTGCATCCGCCATGCTTTCCTATTTTAACTCTACTTCTTCACTGAGGCTTTTCCACCAGAATTGCTCCTCTAATTTCACTGATTCCCACAGAAGGCTTGGTCTAGAACTTTCACTAAGATATGGAGTCAGATTTAATTATTTTATTCAAAGCCCTAATTCATCATAGCTACCTTAAGACCATAAATAAGAAACTATGGTGAGCTCGCATATTTTCCAGACATCATACGTACTTTGCCTATTCAATAAGTTGTATGACATCATCAAAAACAGCGTCTAGAGTCATGTTCATTTTGAGATGCGCTGTGAGTCCAGATCCTTGTTTTTTTTTCCTCTGTTCACTAATGTTGCCATTTATTCTCACAGTTTCCATTTGTGTTGCTTCTTTAGATTAATCTCCCCATATGTTTCTGATTTCTTCCCCAGAGAAATCAAGGTCATGTATAAACAAAACCTCAGCTCATTAAAAAGTAGGGAAAAATTAAATCAATAATTTGCCATCATTTTCCACCTTAATATTTACTTCTCCCACCCAGATAATCATTTAAATGAATGCAATTTGTGATGCTGAAATCATCCATTTTATTAGATAGAACATAGCCTAAATCTTAAAAATAAAAAATCATCTTACAGAAGCTCTAACTTCTCAGAGACATTTGGAAGAAGTTCTTTCTAGCACTTACTACAATCTTCTCAGAGGGAACTATCCAGAAAATTTCTGTCTTTAAAGGGCTCAGTCCAATTTGAAAATATGTTCATATTACTGACACATCCAACATTTTGCATTGACAAGTACCAATTTACAAATTTATGCACATTTCTCTCTTTTTATAATTCTCCACTATGATTTTTCCCAAATTTAATTTTATTAATAATACTTAAATTATAAATAAAATGTAAAAAAGCAGAATCTTTACTCCTTGAACCTTTAATATGGCCAAATAATGAAGTTTTCCCTTCCCTCCTCACCTGTTACTAAAACACTGAACTGTTCAGACCAGATCACAGATATTTAGGAAAGGATAGTCCCTGTTCTCAACCCACCTTATACTGCTAGTAAATGCAACATAATGAACATTTAGCAGGGGTTATAGAAATGAGAAAAAATTCAAAACATGCATTCATCTGCATGATTTAATAACAGTAAGGAAATAAATAAAACTATCATGAGACATTGTCTACCGAGACACTGGTTATTCCTCTTGGGTGTTTTTCCTGACAGTTTTATGGGATCTCCCTAAAATATGATGGGGTATATCCGATTTGTAGTGACCACAAGTGCAATAAATCTTGGGATGGAGAGGGCTTGACTTCTTCCTCTGCCTTTGTTGCTCCTGTGATGCTGTAATGCTTACGTAGAAAGACCTATACATGTTTCCCACCACCAGTGGCCACATTCTGTATGAGCTATGGGCACAGTCAGAGCACTGAGCCTCAAGGGCCAGAGAATTTGAGGACATTCCAGAGGCCAACGCAGTGCTTTATCTCTGTCTTCTTTGCTTGGGACCCGTGATTTTAAGGCACATCTCCCCAGTTAGGGTCTATAGAATCTTTCGGATGTAGTGTATTAGGAGTATGAGGATAGACCAAATGATTATCTTTGTAGAGAGCAATCTGAAGCTTATTTGGGAACTGAAACAAGAAGAAATCTGGTACAAATGAATATCCTTTCACCTGGTACATTTCATGTACCAGGGCCAAGGTTCTGAAATAAGATTGTAGCAACCACAGAGTGGATTCTTTTATGGTTCCATATTCCAATTTTTTAACCCATAAGTGTTGCTTGCTGAAAAATTGAAGGAATCATTAAATAGTATTTTGACAGTGAATAGTGTTAATAGTCCTAAATAGAGTATAAAGATACAGGAAAGGTGGTAAAAGTTCTCTTAAGACTTAATGACTATTGGAAAGTAGATTCTAAGTGCTCAGAGACACACAATATTATACAAGTTAAGAGCTGCTGAGATGTTTTCTGCGCCAACAGCAGCTGAAGTGGATTCGTATGGTCTTCCCCGCAATGTAGCACCTACCATATTGTAGTGCTCAATAAATATTAATGGAAGATGAAAAATGCATGAAGAAATAGACAGCAGCCTAGTGCCAGCGGAGAGGAAACTGAGAACTCAAGAATGCTTTCACTCCCTCTGTAAGCTGCATCAGTGCAAGAATGGGAAAAGCATGAGGAAATCCTCAAAACTGAAAGGATGGGGCTGGGAGAAGTGAGGAAATTGAAAATGATTTTTAATGATTCTGAACCTGCTTGTTGCCACTTTATATTTTGAAACAACTTCATAATGATTTATTCCCTCCAATAATTCTGTGAACAGGGGAAATAACACCTACAAATCAAAGGTCAACAGAAGATCAAAATGTTGGAGGAATAACTTCATTGTTAGGGAAAAAAAACATAAAAGGAAGGAGAAAAAGAGAAACAAAAAGTTAAAATAAAAATTGCATATTATACTTAAGCACAATAAATAAGATTTGAGATGCAGACACCGGAGAAGAGAGGGCGGAAGAAGGACAGAAATTTACATTCAGTTTGTGTTTTGTTTGTAAAATTGGCACTAAAGGCCATACATAATGTGAGTGTTGGTTAAGGGATAAAAACGTGTTTACTGGCACTTCAAGTGAAAGGGAGGCTGCCCATGGGATGGCACTTCTTGCGACCAGATCTTTGCATCATTTGTGAGAATTCTGAGATTAGAGGTGTTCAGCAGCTAACGGGCTGGAGTGAAAGTGCCCGGGGGTAAATAAGACAGCAGGCCAGCAGGTGCTTCAGTGAGTCTACCTGTAGGTTAAGGACTGTGGCTGAAAGTTGCATGGATTAGAACCATGGCTAACTGTTTTTATGAGAACCTCATTTGTTTTGTGTATTTTTGTTTGATTGTCTTTACTTTTTTGGGGGGGGACATAGAGTCATTAGATCTCTACTGTAACGAAATAAAGAAAGGGACAGAGAGAATAACTAGAAAGTTTGTAATGGTGATTAAAGTACATAAATCAATTTCTTAGTTTGGTAACATTAATTGGGATAATACTTTGTATAACACTAAATTATTGTCTATTCTTTTATTTCTTATAATATGTCATCACACCTAATGTGCCAGCCACAACTAGCACCCCAACCTTTACAGGCACCATGATGTATTTAACAGAGCCCAATTTGGCTCTTTAATTTAATTAATCAATTCATTAAATGGTGACGATGATGATGATGGTGGTGATTCCTTTTGTAAATGATGCCCAGGAATATTATTTTAATGCCTGAAGCAGAATGACTAGGTCGAAGAGTGCAGCGTGGTTTCTAATGTGAGAAAGGAAAAGATGCCAACCATGAGGCTTGTTTCATATCGAAAATAATTACCAAAGCAGCTTTGGAAGGAAGGACACACAGCGTATCACTGGAAAAGCCATGCTTCCACATCTCCCAGCATTCCCTGCAGCATATGCGGGTGAGGATAACACCTCTGCTGCTGAGTGGAGCATGAGAAGCACTCTTTCCTGATCTCCTGGGTCTGGATGTTATCCCAAATTTGTCCTACCACTCGGATAATCTTGATATTTTAACTATAATCTATTGTCCAAGCACAAAAATCTTCTCTCAACACCCCAACACACTCTTGAGTTTCTCATCTGAGACTGGGAAAAAGGAAGATCAGTTTTTCAGGAGCACCAGGTCCAGATTTTAGACATATCGGAGGTCTATTTGTTAAAGCCACACATACACTTTAAGGCTTTTCATGAATATTACCACATCGTCCTCCAAAAAGATAGTGCAGTTAATAGGATTTAGGAACATCTGGTTTGAAATGATATATTCAAACTATGACCTGCAAGAAAGAATTAGGCATTGATGTATTAATCAAGGAAGACATGTATGTCCAACTATATGTTGAGAAGAAATTCTTAAACAAAAGTCTTACCTAAGCTTATAAAATAAAAAAGATATTATTTTAAATATATAACTGGTATTGTACAAAGAAAGGGAAGTCTACTGAGTCCAAAAAAGCAGAGAAACTGACAATCTAAGTGATAAGTAGTTACTGATGCTCTAACAACCGTGATGGTGTTTGCTTGTCTGTGTAACCAAGCCATGTGTATTTCAACAGCTGTGAAGTGAAGACGTTGGAGAAGAAGTTGGAACCAAGATGCTGACTAAAACTGGGTCCTCCTTTTAGCAAATATGTAGACTAGAGGAAGTAAATTACAAAAATAGTCATTCAGTGAGATGAGGAAATGAATGAAGCTTGTCTTGATTTGAGCTTTGCCTGGGAAACCATTGTCCTCTGAGAACTCAGACCATAAGACTTCCTCCACAGGGGTCTGCAGTTTGGATTTACACTATTTGCAAGGTAATAAAAACACACAACTTAAGAAATTAAGACAAAAATTTTTCTGAGGTCCAGGTAATGGAATGACCAACTATACATTATGAAATAATTATGTTTGAAATGAGGAAACTTCAGTTTTCTCCAACAGCTATACTAACTTATATTTCAATCAACAAGGTTTCTTCTTTCTCTACATCTTGACCAACACTTGTTATTTCTTCCCCTTTGCAATAGCAGCCATTCTTAGAGGCATGAAGTGATAGCACATTGTGGTTTTAATCTATATTTCCCTCATGATTAGTGCTATTGAGCATTTTTTTCATTAGTGTATCTTCTTTTAAGAAATGTCTATTTGGGTTCTTTACCCATAATTTAATCACATTATTTGAGTCTGTTTTCTAGAATTGTTTTGAGTTCCTTTATAGACTTTGAAAATTAACACCTTATCAGTTGTTTGGCTTGCAAATACCGTCTCCCAATTTACAGGTTATTTCTTCACTTTGTTACTTGTTGTTGTGAAAAAGCTTTTTGTTTGATGCAATAACATTTCTATTTTGACTTTTGTTGTCTGTGCTTTTGGAGTCTAATCTAAAAATATCCTTACTTAACCTAATGTTGTATAGTTTCTTTTTTAAGTTTTCTTCTAGTAGTCTTATAGTTTCAGGTCTTATGTCTAAGTCTTTAATCTATCTTGAGTTGATTTTTATATAAGGGGTAAGATAAGAGTTCAATTTCATTCTTGTGTATTTGGATAGCCAGTTTTCCCAATATCATTTATTGAAGAGACTGTCCTTTTCTCTAGTACAGAGACTGTGTATTCTTGGCATCTTTGCTAAAAATCAATTGACTACGCAAACATGGGTTCATTTTTGGTCTCTTTATTCTGTTTCATTTATTGATGAATCTATTTTTATAGCAGTACCAGTCAGTTTTAATTACTATTGCTTTGTAGCATAGTTTGAAATCAGCTAGTGTGATGCCTTTAGACATTTTATTGCTCACAATGTGCCTTAAATACTTGGATTTCTTTGTGATTAAATATAAATTTTTGGATTTTTTCCTACTTATGTGCCATTATTGGATATTTATGGGTAGCATGGACATTTGAAAATTATTAATTCTTCCCATCAGTGAACATAGAATATTTTTCCCTTTATTTTTGTCTTAAATTTCTTTCATTAATGTTTCACAGTTTTTGCTATACAGGTCTTTTACCTCCTTAGTTAAATTTATTAAGTATTTTATTTTGAGGTTTTGTAACTATTGCAAATTCTCTTGATTTCTTTTTCAAAAAGCTTGCTGTTAGTGTACAAAGACACTACAACAATTATGTGTCAATTTTGTATCCTGCAGCTTTATTGTATTCATTTATTAGTTCTATCAGTTTTTTAGTGGAATCTTTAGGGCTTTCTCTGTAAGATTATGTCAACAGCAAGTAGTTGCAATACACTTCTTCCTTTTCTATTTGTATGCCTTGCCTTTATTTCTCATGCCTGATTGTTCCAGGAAATACTTTCAATACCATGTGGAAGAAAAGTGGTGAGAGTGGGCAGGCATTCTTGTTTTGTTCTGGATCTTAGAGGAAAGAATTTCAGTTATTTTCCTATTGAGTATCACATTAGCTGTGGGCTTTTGATACATGCCCTCTAATGTACTGAAGTACTTTTCTTCTATACCTAATTTCTTTAGTCATGAAATAACATTAAATTTTGTCAGGTAATTATGCATCTAATGATAATTAGATCATTCATAATTTTTCTCCTTCATTCTGTGAATATGTGTTCTTATTGCATCATCAAATATTAGAAGTATGTGCCTAGGGGAAATTCAACTGGTGAGTAAAGCTCGTGGATTTTCGCATCTAGACAAGCCACATGGCAAATGTGATATAAAGACCCCTTGAATTCACTTATTAACACAGAGAACAATGCACATCTCTCTGAGATTCTGGGCTTTGAGGTCCAGGTCCAAACTTGATAGAGCTGGCTTGACTCTGTTAGGGTGGAGGTAGTGTGAACGTTTTTGTATATAAACAAAAAAATAAACAACCACAACTAAATGGTAACAGTAAAGGCATATGCTGATTTTTATGAATGCTATTTACCAAATATTTCCAGTTTTTCTGATTGCACTGCTTGGTCCCACTAGAACTGGGTGGAGCCATGTGACTAGCCATGAGTTGTGAGCAGAAGTGATGGTGCATGGCACCTTCATCAGCATTTAAGTGCAGATGAAATACCCTCCTGAACTCTCTGCCAACTGAGATGGTGGCAGCATCATCACCCAGAGTCCTGGAATGAGGCAGTCTGAGCAAATCTTTCAACCACACGGTGCTGCACAGGTAGCATGTGCAGGGAAAAGACTTCTTTGTTTAAAGGCAGGGAGGTGCACAGGTTGTTTCCCACTACAGAATAGCCTGTGTTATTCTAACTTATTAGTAAGATCTCATTAAAAATGGAAATTATGATGATGACCATTTTAATGAGTCATAATGTTAATATATTACTCAGTAATGGCAGCCTCTTACCTTACATTACCAAGAGGTTACCGTGGAAAGGACATTGAACATAAAATATACTCCTTGGGTTAATGGGTTAACACATCTCCTGTATTTAATTGTGTCATGTTTTGCCCTCAGTCTAGTCTGCCCTGAGGCTTCCAGCCCTCTCCTAGAGCTTTGCCTTTCTGCTTGTTCCTTTTGCTTTCCCCATTTTAATCTCTACACTTCTTTAAGCCAGGGGAGAGCTCTGTTTATGTTGTCCTCTCTCTGGGGCTCTTCCATAAACTAGGGGAGAGTCCGTATTAAATATACTAGACACTAGCAGACAGCATAGGAAAATTCTTTCTTCCCAGATCTCTGACTGCTGAGTGAGGGCTGAATCCTCTTCTCAGCTGGAAGCAGGGGTGCAAACAGCGCTCAACCTAAAAGGCCCTTTCTAGAGCTCAGCTAGCAAACCAGGACAACATTGTATTGCAAAGGTTTTAGACTCTCCAAACCTGTTTGATTCTCTCACACTCTGGGGAAAATGTCCTGGTTCTGTGAAAATCTCAACCAACAGAGCAGTCCTTCTCCCCTCCTTCCCTCATCGGATGGCAGACCCTCTCCCAGGGTATCTTTTTTGTTTTTATAATTAATCCATCACAATAAAGGAAGACCTTTCATGTTTTATACTTGGAAGACAGGAAGTAAGAAAAGGTACATTGTTACAAGTCAAATTGTGTCATTCTAAAAAAAGTATGTGGGATCCCAACTCCCAGACATGGGTGGCCAACCTGCGGCCCCTGGGATGTATGTGGATTATGTGAAGACTTTTTTCTTATTTGAGGTGGCAGATATCACAAAAATTAAGCATGGACTTTTTTTTTTTTTTTAATCATCAACTTCCTTTAGTGTTTGTGTATCTGATGTTACAAGACAAACAAGACAACAATTGTTTCAGTGTGGAGCAGAGAAACCAAAAGTTTGGACACCCCTGTCAAAACCTCAACCTGTGGCCTTATTGGAGATAAAGTATTTATAGAGGAAATGAAGTTAAAATGGATCCTAACCCCAACTACTGTGTCGCATTATAAAGAGAGAGAAGACGATGTGAGGAGACATACAGAGAGGGCCTGGGAAAGGGTCAGAGCCCTCAGAGGAACCCACCCTGCCCACACCTTGATCTCAGACTTATAGATCCCAGAACTGCAATGCGATAAACGTCGTTTTGTTGAAGCTTCACACTGTATAGTATTTTGTTAAGGCGGCCCTAGGAAATCAAGACACAGGTGTTCAGAATTTTTATATTATGATTAAAAGTGATAATTTAAAAAAATTATATCAACCCAGACTTTAACCATATGAGGAGCAAGGACTTGATAATGATTTCCCTGGTTATTCCCTAAATTTGAGTGATGAGTTTTCTTGCAGTGCCCGTTCTCTGACCTTCTGAAACATTTTGTTGTGACAGGCCCCTGGTGACCCTCTGGACTTTCAGAGTGAAGAACGCACTCAACTGAGTTCAGTAGGTTCTCTTATTTTAAATGGAAATTATATCTGAATGCCAACGTTTTAGTTTAAAATTAGAAAAAAAGATGAAGAAACAAATCAGCTATTAATAGTTTACCCAAGATGCCTATAGATTCCACTGAGGGATTTGAGAGAGGAAAAAAGGAAGAGTAAGATATTGATAAACCTCCAGCTAGGGACACAGAAAAGCTGAATTTGGGCAATGGAAGGTTGGAGAGATATTAGACTGAGTACCTGAGTAGATTGAAGTATATGTCAATCATATCTATTAAAAATAAAGTCAATAAAAGTCAAATAAAGTCCCCTGGGAATTCCCTAGGGGAAGAAATGACCTTGACGTAGTCTTTCCTCAATACACTGTCACCAAGCATTTTGTTTCCCAGTTCTAGCTCTCCATAACCTTGATCAAACCACAAAATCTCACCATTCCTCCATTTCCTTACCTACAAAATGATGGCAATGAAAGACATTAAAATAAGATCCTGCCGTAAAATTTTATAAGTGAAAATATATAAGCTTCAGTTTTAAAACTGTATAACACCTCAACAAAACTTAATCTCCATGAGCAAAGTTTGATTGTCCAGTTGTGCTGAAATATTTAAATATGAACAGTCAAAGGTCAGTAAAAGCTCTCTAACGTAGCTTAAATTTGGAAAACAGACAGTCTATATCGAATGACATTTACTTTCTATAAACCATCTTACATCATGACAAAAACAATAACTCCCTGCATACCAATATACCGCTTAGGTATCACTCTAACCTCCTTGATCTCCACGATAGCACCATCTCACACACACTCCTTGTACACAGATGCCTACTCATGTAGTTACTGTGCACAGTTCTTGCCCAGTTTTCCCAAAGTGAAAGCAGAATGAATACCGCTCCCCTCGTGTCATTGCTGCTGAAGCTCAGACACAGAGACACTGGATAATTTGCTTAAATTTATTTAGCACATGATTGAGCGGATCAAAAATAGATCAGAATTTTCTGGCTCCCTTTCCAGTCTTTAGCAATAGATTCATATGTCTCCAGCCATCATTCTTTGTTGAAATATGCTAATCAAAGATAAAGATGAGGTCATCTTTAATTACATAAAAGAAGTTTAGTTTATTTCTTTTAAAAGAAAAAAAAAACAGAGAGAGGAAGAAAGCCCTGCAAAGACGTCACTGGCTGATGTTGTCACGCCGCAGCCCTAACATTTTTTCTCTGAAAGCTGTCCTGATGGAGTGTCACTGCCTGACAGCCCAAATGCCTCTTGCTGTGTAGGACTGAAAGCAAAAGATAACCAGGCGACTTACGTTATGTCAATGGCAAGAAAAACTGTATCTCTTTCACCTCCAAAGCCTGAAAGCCCTTTGAATACTTGGGGTAGGATCTCCTACGAAGAATCTATTTTCCATGTAGTGATGTGAATTTCCCACATTGAAACTAAATATTCATGACTTCATGAAAGCATTAAGCTTCTGTATGAAAAAAAAAAACAGATTCTAAGTCTGTTTTATACATTTTGGACAAGCTAGTATTTGACATAGTCTATATGTTCTGAATAGTATTATAATTTCAAATAAATCTCTACTGACATCATTTCAGCAATGTCACATCCTTAGAAAGCATCTGATAGGTGAAGTGCCCTTTTCGTGGATTAACCAAATAGACACATGAGGAAGGATGTAGAGGAGAGAAGAGAGAACAGGCCACCAAGGCCCCCCTCTCCGTGCTTTGCAGGGATCGGCCCTCATCTTTCAGCCTCTTTTCTCCCTAAGCCTCTCACAAAGCTCCAGTGGAACGCTCCGTGGCTTGATGCCCGAGGCATTTCTCAACAGAGTGGTTGCACGGTACAGAGAATGATTCGAGCTCTCTTCTTCTATCTGGAGGAAATATTAAGCAAAGCGTATCACACAAGCAAAACCCATTCTGGGGCTGTCTCAGAGCCAAATTGAGTCAGGTAAGATAATAGGCATGTTTTAAGCATGTAGCCATAAAGTTGATTTTATGAAAGCAAATGGCCTTATAAAACTGTATAAATCTGTCAAAACCTCCTTTAGGATGTCCTTTATATGTGGGGAACAATTCTTGTTTCTCTTTGTAGCCTCCCCTCCCCCATCTCTCCCATAGGAGCTAGCCTGCCAGTCACTTCCAACATACTGATTTCAGGCCCGGTGCAGTGGCTCATACCTGTTATCCTAAGTACTTTGGGAGAGCAAGGCAGGAGGAAACACGAGACCAGGTGTTTGAGACCAGCTGAGCAACATAGCAAGACCCTACCTCTATAAAAAAAATAAATATTAACCAGGAGTTGTGGCCCATGTCTGGACTCCTATCTATTCCAGTGGCTGAGGCAAGAGGATTGCTTGAGCTATAATTGGCTAACTTAGTCTAGCCTGGGTGACAGAGTGAGACCGTCTCATTAAAAATAATTTTTTTTTAAATGCTGATTTTTTAAAAATGTAATGTAAAAATTACTCAGATCCAAAATGTCACACTTGGTGCACTGTTTATAACTATGTAATTCTTTGAATACATATTTGAAAAATAACATCAAAACATCAAAGAAGAAATAAATTTATATTTTAAGAAGCATAATGTCAAAAGTTCAGGGAAGGGAGGAGCCATCAAATTTGAAAGAGCCATTGTTCCTGGTTAATTCGGCTATCTGAGCCTTCAGAAATCTCTCAGTACATGCTTTTAATATTCCTGTTTTATTCTTATAAGTGTTCTTTCTTTTTGAGACAGAATCTCAAGCTGTCACCCTTGGTAGAGTGCCATGGTGTCATAGCTAATAGCAACCTCCAACTCTTGGGCTCAAGCAATCCTCTTGCCTCAGGTTTTCTATTTTTTTTTAGTAGAGATGGGGTCTCACTCTTTTGCTCAGGCTGGTCTCAAACCCGTGAGCTCAAGCTATCCACCCACTTCAGCGTCCCAAAGTGCTAGGATTACAGGTGTGAGCCACCACATCTGGCCTCCTAAGTGTTTCTTTAAAAAGGGAGTATTCAGGCCAGGCACAGTGGCTTATGCCTGTAATCCTAACACTCTGGGAGGCCGAGGTGGGTGGCTCAGAAATTCAAGAACAGCCTAAGCAAGAATGAGACCCCATCTCTATTAAAAATAAAAATAAAAAAATAGCCAGGCATAGTGGTGGGAGCCTATAGTCCCAGTTACTAGAAAAATTGAGGCAGGAAGATCACTTTAACCCAGGAGTCTGAGTTTGCTGTGAACTAGGCTGAAGCCAGGGCTCTCTAACCTAGGCAACAGAATGAGACTCTCTCTCAAAAAAAAGGACGGTATTCACAATTCCTTTTTGGCTTCTGATAAAATATTTCTTATACTAGAAGCTATTCAATGATGATTGGAAACAAAAGCTGGTCCCTAACTTTCAGATTAGAATACAGTGAAGGAGAGAATGCCAAAAACAGACGATTGCAATTCAGAGCAGGGTGTGTTACACTGCCTGAGTTTCCTCCGGTCCCTGCCGATGGCAGGTGAAGGGAGGCTGTTTCCCTCCAGGCTCCAGATTGGAACCTTGATGATTCCACAAAGTAAAAGGGAGAATAGAAAATTGAGCATCCTGCCCAAGTGCAGGTGCTGTGGGTTCATGTTCAACATGAGGCCAAGGACCTTAGACAATCTGAGGTCCTCCTCGTGACTGCAGTGCCATCCCCCGCGGGCCTTCTCTTGTCTCTCAGGTAAATGCTTTCCTGCCTTTCCTAAATCTACTTTCTTCCTTCATGCCTTCTAGTTCCACCTTTATTCTTAATTGTCTCTTCCCCAGAATAGCTTCCAGAGTAGCCAGTATTTCATCCCAAACTCTTAACTCTCCAATTCAGACTTGTACCTTGCAAATTTCTCAAACTGATGAGACCCAAGCATCCAAGGGATGTGACCGATTGCATAGTCTGGGGATGATAAAATGGTAGTTGTGCAAGCAGGGACGGCTGTTGGTTGGAGGTTGCAGTGTCTTTTACTCCCTGAGAATTAGAAGATAAGTTATACATTTAGTACAAAGGGGCAGTTTTCCATAAACAACACTTACCAGGTCCATGTGGTATAATTGCAACTTGCCCAGTCTCAAAGTATAAATTATTTTCCAGGAGTGTAGTAAGGAATAGATGCTATTTTTTTTTCTTTTTATTATTTCAAAAGGTTAAAGGGGGTCTAAATGTTTTTCTTACATGCATACCTTTGATAATGCTTCAGTTGGGGCTTGTAGTGTGCCCATCACCCACTTAGAGTTCCCAGCGTTCACTGTACCCAGCAGCTAAGCTTTTGCCCATCGCTCTTCATCACCTCTTGATTTCCAATGACCATCACGTCTCTGTGTGGCAGTGTGAGCTCATCGGTGAGCTCCCAATCACGAGAGAGCACGTGCGTGTTTGTGTTTCCATTCCTCACCCCCTTCACTTACGATAACGACCTCCCCAGTATCTTTCTCATAACTTCTACATATCCTCCCTGAAGAGGCGAAAGAGCAAGTTTTATCGAGGAAGTCATGGACAAGGGCAATTCTATGCCTGGATTTTCATAGATACAGTTTTGTAGCCATAGCTCCAAAAACTTGAGTTAGCATCTAGAGCCATAGCTAGAGCTCTAGATGCTAACTCAAGTCAGAAGAGCAGAAAAAGTTATGTTTTGATTTTTGATGTTTACTCCACCTGGACATAGGATGAGAAGAAAAATGCCTCTTCAACAGAATACTGAGAAGGAAACTAGATCTATGAGGGGCTTAGAGAAACCAGTGTACTGACCCAGGAAGTCAAGCTTTCCAAAGACATCGTGGCATCAGAGAAATTAAGTTGAAGGAAGGCATGAGCTTGCTCATGGGACTTAGAAAAATTAAAAAAAAGTTTGGGTAGTCTCACCAAAAGCAGTGCGTAGAGTGGGGTCATTACAGCCAATCATCATGAAAGGGAGAATGAATGGCAGGTCATTCATTTCTAGAACTAATATCAAATTAATATCATGAATGGCCCTCACTATGGAAACAATATGTTGGCTAATAAATGAGACTAAAATGGCAAAAAAACAACAAATAAAACAAACAAACAACAACAACAACCCTAACTGTTTAAATGCATTGCTGAGCTGACCTGGTAGTCAAAAAAAATTATATACCTAAAATGAAGTGAAACTGTGCACCCCAGGAGACAGGCAATCTGGTTGTCATTCTGAGAGCTTATGCGAGACCCTGAATCCTTTTGTCTCAGGCTGAGAACCACACAGTTAGTAGGGACAGACAATAACCCCAGGGCCGGTTCAAGTAGGAAGAAATCTAACAGGAGACTCCACATAAAGCTGAAAACTCAAAGACTTTACTTTTATGAAAGGCCAAAGATGAAAGAGCCAGGGAAACGCAGGTAAACAAAGAAAGTTGCTCTTTCTAACTCTTCCTAATTAGGAGATACGTTTTTCTCCTGGGAATCTGAAACTTCTCATTCCACATGGGGTCCTCATGTGGGTTTTCATTCTGAATTCACAATCTATTCGAAGTCTAAAATTTAATTAAAGGGAAAACTAGATTGGTAGTATACGTAGATAGAAGCAGAGTAGCAGAAGAAAAAGGAAATCTCTTTGGCCTCACAGGATTCACACATGGAATATTCCCAGAGCAGAAATGGGTTATGTTTAAAAAAAATAAAAAAAATCTGTACAAAACTCCACACATAGATGTCTATAGCAGCTTTATTCATAATCGCCAAAACTTGGAAGCAACCAAGATGTTGTTCAGTAGGTGAATGGATAACTAACTGGTGGTCCATCCAGACAATGGGATATTCTTCAGCACTAAAAAGAAATGAGCTGTCTATCCATGAAAAGACAGAAAGGAAACTCAAACGCATATTATTACTGAGTGAATAAGCCAGTATGAAAAGTCTACATGTTGTATAATTTCAAAAATATGACATTCCAGAAAAGACAAAACTGAAATAGTGAAAAAGATTAGTGGTTGTTGGTGCTTAGAAGGGAGGCTGGGTGGAGCACAAAGGATTTTTAAGGCAGTGGAACTATTCTGCATGATATTATATTGGTGAATACATGTTATTACACACATGTCCAAACCCACATACTGTACAGCACTAAGAGTGACCCTAACATCACCTATGGACTTGGAGTGATAAGAAAGTGTCAATGTGGGTTCATCAATTACAAAAAATGGACCAGGTGGAGGGATGTTGATAATGGGGGAGGCTGTGCATGATAGGAGAAATCCCTGTACTTCCTTCTCAATTTGCTATGAACCTAAAACTACATCTAAAGATAAAACCTTTAAAAAATTAAAATAAGAACAATAAGCAAATGAGATAGAATGAGCAAGAATCTCCGGAAAAGCACATTCTGTGAAATATCCCAAGTGTGCTCTGAGTTGCCTCATGGGGCCCCAGAGCAGTCACAGGAATGTCTCAGGATGCTTTAAGTTTGGGGGTTTTTTTGTGGCATATGGGGCCAGCGCCCTATTCCTTTGAGCCACAGGAGCCACCCTGCTTTAAGTTTTCTAAGAATGCACTGAAATGCTTGACATTTGACCAATTCTGAATGAGTTGCTAACCTGGTCACGTTTCAACATTAGATCATATATTCCATGACCTTGTATCTTTGTGAAGCTGCTAAGATAGAACTGCAGGTGAAACATGACCATCAATGTGGAAAGGGAGACAAATGGTCAGTGTCCAAACTTTGTCCAAAGTTTGAGGAATTGCAGGGCACATACATCTCACTGATAAATAGTTATGGTTCTTAATTATGAAGTAAAATTAATACCTCCTTTAATTTATAAGTATTACATTTTTTTTTTGAGACAGAGCCTAAAGCTGTCACCCTGGAGAGAGTCCCGTGGCATCACAGCTCACAGCAACCTCCAATTACTGGGCTCAAGCCAGTCTCCTGCCTCTGCCTCCCAAGTAGCTGGGACTACAGGCGCCCGCCACAACGCCCGGCCATTTTTTTTTTTTTTTTTGGTTGCAACTGTCATTATTGATCGGCCGGCCCGGGCTGGATTCAAACCCGCCAGCTTAGGTGTACGTGGCTGGCGCCTTAGCCTGTTGAGCCACAGGCGCCGAGCCAAGTATTACATTTTCAGACAGTCCATGTGGTGTTAGAACATGAGTATTTAGGAAGTTGTTGGGGTCTACCGACTTAGGTAGGCATTTCCTTTGGTCTTAAGAGGAGTGAGTTTGGGTACTCTCTGAAGTAGACACCATTGCAAAGTTGGAAGTATGAGGGGTTTATTGGGGGTAATGTCTGTGAAAGATAAAAGGAAAAGACCAGGAGTAGGTAGGGAAAGCTCCGAGGCTCTGAAGCAGGCTGTATGTCTCTGGTGTAAAGAGGGAAGAGGAAGCAGGATTGGGCAAGAGAAGACCCAGGCTCTGTTGTAGAACTGAGAAAGTCTCTGTCAGCACCAGGGCTAGTTCAGACACAGGACTATCCATGGAGGAATAGTGTGTTGGGTGGAAATGGTCCAGCCTTTGTTCCCCACCACACTCAGCCATCAGGGGAAATTTAGCTGCTTGGGGAGACTGTGACTTGGCTCAAAAGTCAACCCCAAGGGCTATAGCCAAGCCCCGCCCTCTGTGCTCCCCATTGCATCTCTCTATTTCAGGGCTAGCTGAGCAGTGCCACCTGCCCTCCAAGCTGCAAGGAAAATGGAAAAGATCCCCTTTGCCTGATGTGTCCAGAGAGGAACTCCTGCAGGGTTGCAATAGGCTCATCTTTCTTAGTGGAACTAAGAAGAGAGAACTTGTAGGAGGAACTGTAACCCACCACCACTGCATTAGTTTTCTGGCCACAATAATACTCCTTGTCATCCCATCCACTTCCTGTTTTGAATCCCTACCCCCCCGCAACTCTTGCTTACTTGATACTGCGACCCTAACTCTCACTGTTAAGAGTAGAAATCCCTGGTCAGCCCCAGGGGCTGCACTTGTACGTTCACAGCCACCACTGGCCGAGAGGGTACCAGAAGGGGCCCGGGTGGATTACCTGGGGTGCCCTCGCGTGTTTCTCTCTTGTCCCACTGTGTAACCCCAGCCCTGTCTCCTCACACTGCTCACTAACGGCGTATAGAGAGAAGATTTCCCTCCAAACAAGAAGATGAAACAAAACAAAACAAGAAACAATGAACAAAATTCCAGAAGCTAAAAGATGGTAAGAAGCGAGGGGAAAGCAAAAAGAAAGCAATAAAAAATAAAAACAACAAAACAAATCATATAAACAAGTTAAAAATAATTCTAAACCAAACAGTGAAACTGTAAACATTTACAGGCCTAAATTACCAATGAAAAGATAAAGGTATTAGTTTGGATTAAAAACAAAATGAAAACAAAACAAACATTTTTTCTAAGGGATGTACTTAGAGCACAAGGATAGAGAAAAATCAGATCTCAACATAAAAATCAGATGTCAAGATACACTAGGTATATGGCAAGCAAAGAAAGCTGGTGTAGTTATATTAATTTCAGACCAAATATTACTGAACACAAAAAGCTACATTAATAATGAAAGATTTAATTCACTGGGAATGCTATAACTATTTAAATAACACATACAGTAAAACAACATCAAAAATAAACAAAGTATAAATTGACAGTCTCGGAAGAAAAATAACTTATCCACTATCCTAGTAGGAAACTTTCACACATATCTTTCAACAGATGATAGATCATAGTGACAAAACAGGACAAATGACCAAAATGTGAGGACACAAAACATTTGAATACTATAAGTTAAAAAAAACTTCATCTAATAGATGTATATAGAAATCTCTACCATCAGTTGAAGACAACTCATTCTTAAGAAGCATGTATGGAACAATTATATAAATTGATGAAATGCTAGATCATAAAACTAGCCTCAAAAATTATCAAAATGTGCTGGATGTGGTGGCTCAAGCCTATAATGCCAGCAGTTTGGAAGGCTGAAGTGGAAGGGTTGCTTGAAGCCAGTAGTTCAAGACCAGCCTAGGCAACATAGCAATACCCTATTTCCACAAAAAATAAAAATTTAGCCAGGCAGTCATGTGCACATGTAATCCCAGCTACTTGGAAGGCTTAGGTAAGAGGATCACTTGAGCTCAGGAGTTTGAGGCTACAGTGGGCTATGCTCCAGCCTGAGCAGGAGAGCCAGATCCTGCCTCAAAAACAAACAAACAAACAAAAAAATGTGTCATGCAGAGTCCTTACCCTGATCTGACCTCAATACAATGAAGCTAGAAAACATTAACAAAAAAGATAAATAAAAATACCCCACATAGGGCAGAGCCTGTGGCTCAAGGAAGTAGGGCGCTAGGCCCATATGCCAGAGGTGGCAGGTACAAGCCCAGCCATGGCCAAAAATGGCAAAACAAACAAACAAAAAATACCCCACATATTTGGAAAATAAAGCCATATTTTGAACAATGCATGGGTCAAATAATGAGTCATAAAAAGATTTTCAAATTCAGACAGAATGATAACAAAAAATATTAACAATCTATGGGCTATCACTATAGTTTAATTCTCAAGAGAAAATGATAGCCTTGAATATTTACAAAAAGAAATGCTCAAATTTAATGAATGGATTATTCAACTGAGAAAATAGCTAAGGATAAATAGGATGAACTTGAAAAAAGTGGAAAGAAAAGGGGGACCTCCAACCCCCACCGGAGGCTCCAACAGCCAAAAAGGACAACTGCCGAGGAGACATCTGTGCCTTGGTGTCTCCTTCACTTTACACTTAGGACTAAATGTGGAACCCCCATTTCCTATGCCTACGTCAATTTCATGTGAATTTCCTAGGCCTCAATTCCATGAATGGACTGTGTTCCTTCATTGATACATTCATTCACCTTGCCCCCGGCGGAAGGGACTGTGTTCATTCGTTTCCTGGCCAAGGAACCCATACACCTATATATACCCTGAGACTAAAGGCCTAAAGGAGGAGACAGGGAAAGACTAAGAGAGAAGCAGAAAGAGCTTTTCTCTCCCCACTTGAATTCTCTCCCTCTACCAGGAGCTTTAGTGTTTTCTGTATTCTTTTCTGTAAATAAATTCTGTCTTACCACTGGAAAAAAAAAAAAAGAAAGAAAATGCTATGAAGGCTATGTTAAACAGTTTGATGAAAACATTTTAGATTGTATATGAAACCAGCACATTGTATCCCTTGATTCCACTAATGTACGCAGCTGTGATTTAATAAAAAAAAAAAAAAGTGGAAAGAAAAAATAAAATAGAAGATCATTTTCTAGAAAAATAAAATTCCTAGACGAGACCATATTTTGCCGTGTATAATGTACATTTTTTGCACAAATTTTTGAGGGGAAAATAGGATGTGCATTATACATGAGAAGTACTATTTGTTACCAGTACATTAAATGTCTTGTACCTTGGCTTGGCCCCTGTGGCTCAACGGGCTAAAGCACCAGCCACATACACCTGAGCTGGTGGGTTCAAATCCAGCCCAGGCCCGCCAAACAACAATGATGGCTGCAACCAAAAAATGGCGGGGCATTGTGGTGGGTGCCTGTAGTCCCAGCTACTTGGGAGGCGGAAGCAGGAGACTCTCTTGAGCCCAGGAATTGGAGGTTGCTGTGACCTGTGATGCCACAGCACTCTATCCAGGGTGACAGCTTGAGGCTCTGGCTCAAAAAAAAAAATGTCTTGTACCTTGTATGTGTTCTTATGTTTTATAATTATTAGCTACACAAAATTTCTTATATCATAATATGTTAAAAAATAAATGCTAAATTACCTTTATAATACAAAAAACAAGGTCCTAAATATAAACAAATTAAAATTTGAATTAAAAAACAAAATAAAAGATTTTTTTCTGAAAGTTTGGGCTAATAGTGTGGGTGCATGTTATAAGTGGCAGCACGTTATACACGGTAAAATACAGTACTTCACCAAGAAACAGAAAGCCTGAATAACTCTAATATATTTTAACAAAATGGATCTTGTAATTAAAATTCTTCTGTCTCCTCAAAATACAAAAACTGGCACTTTATAAGTACAGTCCAAAAACAAGAGTTTTTACAGTGAATTACTCCACACAATTATCTTCCAGGAAATAGGAAGAAGCAAAAAACATTGAGTATAATCTTAATATTCAAATTGAAATAAGACAACTTTTAAAAAAACAGACCAGTCCCACACATTCAGAGAGATACAAAATCATAAAAAAAAATTAGCCAATGGAATTTAGTGCTAAGTATTTAAAAACAACAAGAACATTTATTATGATCAAATTGGAAAATAAATTTTCTAGGAGAACAAAGCATATTTAATACCAGAAAACCAATAAATATTATTCATCACATGAAAGATGAAAGAAGAAAAACTTGCATCCCAATAAACTTGTATCCCAATAAACACAGAAAAAAAATTGATAACATTCAACTTATGTTTATGCTTTAAAAACTTTTTAGGAATTTATGACTTTAAGAAATGCCTTTCAGATTTACAAAAAGACATCGTTAAGAGACAATCCCCAGCAGGTTTCTCTTTTTGCCCATCTGGTAGGCAGTGGCATTAACTACTTTTGTTCTGTACTACCTTTCCAAGGACGCTTGTCTTATAAACAGCCTGGAATGTTATAGTGTGTCCTTCCAAAGGGCAGAATTGTTTCCTCTTCAGCATAATATGTCTCTTTGCAGGGGGCAAAGTTTGGACAAGTCCATTGCCCACTATAAAAGATTTAGGCTTCTGGGTCTAGGTGGTCCTCTCCTGTAACACAGCCTACTGGGCAGGCAGACATCACCTGACCTTCTTGACTTCATCCAGTAGGAATTACAGCTCAGAAAACACGCACCAATTGATGTCATCCCGGCTACTTCTATTGCTGTGACAAATAATATGTTTTTGTCTCTGATCTATAATTTAATGTCTTCTATCAACATCTGTGTAACTATTACAAACTAATATATTAGCTTGTAAGTAGGTTTCTTTAAGGGAGAAAATAAAATGGGATTTCTATCTTCAACCCCCATGTTAAAATCTAAATACCAGGTTGATAAAAGGCTTAAAGGTAGAAGCCAAATATTTGTTAAGAACAATTCATGTCAAAATTGCAAACTATAATAACGTTTAATAAATTCATAACCTTTAATATTGAGAAATTCTGCTTATAAATGGCTGAATGAGATTAAAAACACAAGCCAAAAACTGGAAGAAGATGTATTTAACATGTAAGTGATGAGGGATTATTATTCAGAAGAGATGAAGAACTCCTAAAATTATCAATAAGATTCAAAAAAGAGTCAGTTCAAAAATGTAGACAAATTCTATAAACAGGAATTTCACAGAAGACAAAGGAAAAGTCCATTACCATATGAAAAGATGCTCAATCTCATCTGTAGTCATAAAAATGCAAATTACAAATATAAGACACCCTTTCCCATTCTTTGAATTGTCAAATATTTTCCTAAAAATCAGTCAATATTGAACATTGTTGAGAACCTAGAACATCAAAAACCCTTCTCTGCTGCTGGTAAAAAGGTAACTTGGTATAACCTTCTTTGGAAAACATTTGGCATTACCATTTAAAGTTGAACATACACTTACCTTTCCATCCAAAAACTCTAATCCTAGATATATTAGTTAAAGAATGATTGCACAGTGAGCCAAGAAATGTTTAAAAAAATGTCCATAACAGTGTGGTTCATAATAGTCAATACTGGAATCAACCCGAGCAGCATTAAGTAGTAACAACGGACAAGTAAATGGTACCTCATTTACACAAGGAAATACGGCACTAAAAATCAATAAACTATTGTCCACACTTTAACATCAATGGATCTCAAAATGGAATATAAGCTAATATGGTTATATTGAGACAAAGGTTAAAAATAGGTTAAAACAAATACATAATGGTAGTGTTTGGGTATACGTATATGTGGATCATTACAAAAGTTTCGAGGCGCACAAAAATCACAAAACATAAAATCCACATGGACGGAAACCAATGAAGTCCTTCCAGCAACTTCAGCAAGTTGAAACTTGCACAGGCGAATCAGAAAGGATGCTGTTGACTGTGTTTTTGGAAGTGAAATACGGACCCTAACACAGTTCCTCTCAAAACTTTCACAGCGACCTCCATATATGAATAGAACTAGAATGGAGCAAATAAACAATAAATGCGACATCAGGATAATACTGTGTGAAAAAGAGAGAGTTACTCTTGATGGAGGCGTAGAGGAAGCTTCTACGAACCGACGGTGCTTTAACTCTATTATTATGATTATTTAAAAAGATAAACAGTACAGGCTCAGCGCCTATAGCTTAGCAGCTAGGATGCCAGCCACACACACCGGAGCTCACTGGTTCGAATCCAGCCCTGGCCCCCCAAACAACATTGACAACTACAATCAAAAAATAGCTGGGCATTGTGGAGGGCGCCTGTAGTCCCAGCTACTTGGGAGGCTGAGGAAGAAGAATCGGTTAAGCCTAAGAGTTTGAGGTTGCTGTGAGCTGTGATGCCACGGCACTCTACCAGACTCTTTCTCCAAAAAAATAATAATAATAAAATAAATAAATAAATAAAAAGATAAGCAGTACAAATATTTTTGTGCATAATACATTCCACAGTAAAATTTTAAGGCTATTTTAATTTTAAATAGAACAGTGTGACAACTCCTTCGACATATGCAGTGTGTGGTATGGAAAGCCTCATATGTCCTCGGCAATCAACAGAGAGAAAGGGAGATTCTTTTTATATGATGTATTTGCATTACAGCTCAAACATCTCGGAGTCATTTCATACTGCATTGCAGACTTTATCTTACCCGCTTTTCTCTCCTTGATTCCAAAATTGGGCTCAATGACACAACAAAATCGTCTTTGGGTGTTTGTTTGTTGTTGTTTTTTATTGTTTGTTTTTGGCAGAAAAGAGTGAAGCAAGCTGTGATGTGTGTGCTCTTTTTCAAGGCAAGTGGAAGGGAGAACTACCACTTCTAATGCTTTTAGATTTTAATGGTATTCGTTTTTCTGTAAACATATTTATTGTGAGTTAACGTTATGAAAGTTTTGGCCATTTTTGCCAGCTATCTGGGAGAAAAGCAGGGTAATGCACACTCAAATAGCACCGAAGTAGGATCTTTCTAAAATGCAGGCATGAGCTTCTCCAGCAAATAGTTCCACTCTGTGTCCACGTCAAAACTTCCACTCTCCTTATCTCTGCCTTGTCCTTTCTTTTTGGCATGAGGTATCTATTCACTTATTCAGACATTCATAGAAAATCTAAAACCGAGGGGTTAAAGGAGGTTAAAGGAGTGTTATTAGAGGGAGAAGGAAGGGAAAAGACACTAGATTGCTTAAAAGAATTAGAAATTTTGATTACTATTGCTCCAGGCCAGCAATGTTTGTGGTGTTTCAGGCCCAAGGGTGCCAGGCTGCCTGTGGAAAAGACGAAATTAATTAATGTTTTCTGAGATTAATTAGAAAATTAAATGGAAGTATAATGAAAACCAGCATGTCTTAGCTCACTGGATTTGCAACTGTGTACTACTAAATTTCAGAGTTATGCAAAATTTCTGTGTACTAGTTGAAAAAATAGGGTAAGATTGGTTGCACTTGATTCTTTTCTTTTTTTTTTTTAACTTCTAGCACCTCATTCCAAGTATAACTACTGAAAACTTTGCAGTATTATAAAGCATAGAGCTATCTGATAGTTGTGGCCTGAGATAATGCTCCTTAAGACATTTTACATGGTATAAACTAAAATACCCCCAACTCTTCAGTGTTATTTTAGAAGGCTGCCACAGATCATTCTGTTGGCTTCTCTACTACATGAGCCCTTCAGATTCCATGGGCCTTGTTCCAGCTGAAATGTTTTTGGCCAATGCCTGGCATCTCCCAGCAGCAAGAGGAGGGGTGACAAAAGAGGTGGCAATAGGAGTTAATAGGAGCATCAGTAGAAACAAAAAAGCATGATTTCAACTTTGATGCAGGGATGTGCTGTGACAAGTGTTTTTACCTTCTTTGACTGGAAGTCTTGTTTTCGGTAAAATGAGTATATTTCAAATGTTTCTCACGTGTCCCTGTTGAGCTGTCAGGTAATTGGAATAAACAGGAATTAGCCCATATTATCATATAATGCAATCCCATCGATAGGAGTCTTATCAGAGCGGAATATGGCTGCCATTTCAGCATATTTCAATAATGGAAAATCAGTAGACTGCAGATGTGCCTTCAAACTCTCATGACAAGTACTAAGAACCTCGTTCAAATCTTTCCTCTTCCCGTCTTTCACATCCAGCCTATTTGAGCTCATTTTCTTGCTATTTTTGCAATAGGACTTATATGTTAGGTGTCCTGTGATAGACAATATAGTGCTATAAACAAAAAAGAAATAAAAGTTATTCACTTGCTATCAGCAGGGCAATCACAAACACCACCCCCTGCCAAGAAGCAACAAATGATTGATAATAGACTATTGCTTCAGGACCCATGAACCATTTCCATACCTAACTTTCTGTTTTTCTTTTTTGAGAGAATAGTCTATTATTAGTTTTTTTTTAAAAAAAGCACATCTGGTACAATGTCAATAATAGTCATCATGTTCTTAAGTTTTGAGATGATTAATATTATGTGCTTTAACGAAAAATTCATCCTGTCACACTCTGAATGTCATTTGTAAAGGCTTTCTTTTTATCTTTTCCCAGTTAGCAAAACTTCCTTATTTAAGTACAGTTTATAAATCAAACCTAAAACTTATTTCCTTTCATTTAGAGTACAATTATTCCTCATGGCATGCTAATATTTTTAGTGTTTAGATCAGTGACTTCCAAAGAGTCTTCAGGCCTCCCAATGAGGCCTCCAGTATTTGATAAGATCTTCCTTGATTAGAGTTCTCTATGATGAAATAAATCTGGGAAATCCTCCCTCCTCTTGGGTTTATCCAGCTTATGAGGAATGCCAAGCCCCTGAGAATTCTTGCAGGAAGGAAGCTGATTTAAATATGTGCAAAAATATTTATCTATACCTAGAGTTTTATTTTTGTTGTTGTTGTTGTTGTTGTTGTTTTTGAGACAGAGCCTCAAGCTGTCACCCTGGAGAGAATGCCGTGGCATCACAGCTCACAGCAACCTCCAATTCCTGGGCTCAAGCGAGTCTCCTGCCTCTGCCTCCCAAGTAGCTGGGACTACAGGCGCCCACCACAACGCCCGGCCATATTTTTTGGTTGCAGCTGTCATTATTGTTTGGCAGGCCCAGGTAGGATTCGAACCCGCCAGCTCAGGTGTATGTGGCTGGTGCCTTAGCCCGTTGAGCCACAGGTGCCGAGTCTATACCTAGAGTTTCAATGCAATATCTGTTTAGGTCTATTAGATAGTGACACAAACTTTATGTTCCCCAAGGAAGGAATCACTCTAATGTTGTAAGAACCCTATTAGAATACCACATACCTACAGCAAGGCATATTTGGTGATTTTGCAGTTCAATACTTCACATTACAGACTAGAAAAAAATAGAATTTTAATTCCATAACACATGTGAGAATTTGAAGGCATCCAACAGCATACATGATAGATTACGTCAAATTGAGATATAATTCCAAGTGATTAGAATTTTATTTAGTAATTTGTATGTTTTATTCCCCAAAACAAATCTAATATACTTCCTAGGCTACTTTACTGCAATAAACTTGGCTGTGGTTCTCATACTTTGCAGTATTGGCCCCACCTGGGGGCTCTCAGAGCTCCACCCCTACATCCTGGTCTGGGTCTGCACACTCCTCATTGACTCTCTCTTCCCACCGTGTTTGAGAAGCACCTCACGCTTGAAACTGGAGTCATCCTCATCTTCTTTTTTAATTCTTCAACTCCCATGCCTCACGTACATCCTGCACTAAACATAAGACCCCAACAATAAAACAGGTGGCAAGACTTGAACTCAGAGGTCCCCAACGTTTTTGACACCAGGGACCAATTTCATGGAAGGCAATTTTTCAATGGGTGGGTTGTGAGGGAGAGGGGGATGAGACAGGAGACATGCCCAGGTGGTGATGCTGTGTCACCTGAGCTCCTAGAAGCCCACTGCCCAGTACTGCTCTGCAGCTCAGGGGTTGAAGACTGCAGAGCAAAGTCCTCACATATGCTCGGGAGGGCACAGGTTTTGCTCAAGCAGGTTTTAGCCATTGACAGGAACTTAGTTTTCCTTGTAAAATTTGCAGGCTACCTCTTAGATTAATGGCACAATTTAATGTATGAATGATTTGTTCTGTTTTGTTTCTGTCACTCCCAGAATGATCAGCTACTCACCTTATCTGTGTTCAACTGAAGTCCAGTTCAGAGAAATAATAACAGCCCTGGTGACAAGTAGCGCAGGAAGCAGGGTTCAAGGTGAGATGACCCAGATTCAAGGGCAGAAGTAGAAGAAAACAAACCCAGCAGGGGACTGTACTAACATGGTGTCACTCACAAGGGCAGTATTTAGCATTTCAGGTGCCTCAGGGTGGGGCTTGACAACCCATCTCTGTCACCCCAGCATGAAGTCAAACAGGTAAACTGAAATTTAGCATGGAATAAAGGGAGCATCAGAGTCCTTTGGTGTCACTGTCACGTAAATCTAGTTCAGTCTTGAAACCCTTTGCAACTGACTAGCTAACATCACAGTTGTCCAAGTTGGAGAAGGTTTCATACAAGCATTTTTCTTTCTAAGAGGCAAACCTCCAACTACCTGGAGTGACTGAAGCCTTTGCAAGCTCTTCATTCTCTTTAGAGACAAATAAAGTATTGTGGCTAGCGTAAAAATCACCTCTTAAAACGGAAGCCCTTCCACAGCTTTGCTGAGAAGTCACTGCTTTGATAAAACTCGGCCTGTAAGAACATATGTACAAATACTCAAAAATTCTTGAAACCAGTTCTCCTTGTTCTGAAGTAAAATAGAACAACCACCACAGCAAAAGGGTAATCTTTTTTCTACTGCTTTCAAATTGAAATGTGCTCTCAAAATTACAGGTCAGTTACACAAATCTGAAGGTTTCTTGATATTGTTTTTGTTTTTTCTTTCCCTCTCCCCTCCCTGCTCCCTGGCTTTCCTTTGCCTGACTTTTATTTTATTACCATTCAGGTAGCACTGTGGATAAAGACCTCAGGAAAAAAAACGCCAGTCCCCATGACACTTTGATGGCCTTTTCACTGTGTAATTATACTCACTCTTGATAACACTAAAGGCATGCCTTATTGGTGGTGGCAGAGAAGCCTTCTTTTTCGCAGAAAGATGGATGGTTTCTGCAGGCCTTGATGGTCTTCAAATTATCTGAGCACGGAAAAGAGAGCAGAGTGAATTTTATTTTAACTCATTTTATTTCTGAATTTATTTCCCACTAGCTAGGAGGTGGTGACTGCCCCAGCAGTCAAGTCAATTGTTATCTGTGGGACTTGATTATGTTTGGACCCAGTCGCTCATTTTGAGCAAGACACAGTTAATGAGGAGAGAAATGAAAAGTGCATTGAGTCACAGTGTGTTTGTGGTAATTTGTGACACATTTACTCCACTCGGTTCTTTGTTTATTCCTCCCCCCTCTGTGCAGGTTCTGCAGAAAAAGGAGCAGATATGCGGATTCACTGGTAGACAGTTAAGGGTATTGAAGGTAATGAATCTCTCTCTCTCTCTCTCTCTCTCTCTGTCTCTCTATTGTCGGCAGTAATTGGGGCACCGTTCATCTCTCCAGTAAAATGCTAGGGAAGCTCATCTTAACAAAACATCTTATTTTCCATTATTTCACAACATATTTTGCACTGGCACTGCTAGTTTTTATTTTTCCTGTGTCTCTTTCTCGCTCTCTCTCTGTGTATGTCTCTCTCTGTCTCTTTCTGGTGTGCTCTTTGCCACGTTTCTAAATAATAGTCCATTAAACAGTTCACAGTGTGTGTTCTGTAGAAATGTAAAAAAGCGATTGGATGATACTAATTAAGGAGAGATTTTGTTTCCACTTACTGCAGATCAATGGTGGGTTACATTAAAGCTGCATTTTGTGATGAGTTTAACACAAAAGAACAGCTGTGCTAAATACATATTTCAAGACATACAGGTAGGTCACATAAACGTTCCTTTCTTTGAAAAGTCTTTATGTTACAACTATAAATTCTACTTGCAGAAAACTGTGGGGAGACACAAAGGCTAATTATTCACTATAGTCATTATTAGTTTCAGTGGAAACCATGAAGAATGAAATTGGGAGATGTTCAGTTACTTCTTGTTCTTACTTTAATCTAGGTCTTTCAAGGTACTGGTTTTACTGCAACATTTTTCTCAGACTGATTTTCAACAAAAGTCTCAATCTAATCAGATTTTCATTTTTTTTTTTTTGATAATGTCAATATCAGCGTAGTTTTACAACTTACCCATGACTGTTTTTTGTGATCATCTTCAATCTACTACGTGATAAGATTTGTTTCTAAAAATATATATATATTATTTTTCTCCATACAGGTTTGAGGTATCTGGTCCAGTTCTGTGAATAGCAATCAACAGTCATTAATAAATATAATGAATACAAATACTTGGATGAATAGAATTATAGACCAGATAAATAAAAGAACATTTACATCTGCCACATAAGTGTAGCCTGCAGTAGCTTCCTTTCACACTGTGTGTACAGAACTTCTATTTACACACAATTCCTTCAGTAGAAATTACTTTTCAGGGCAGCCCTACTTCGTGTGTGTTTTTTTTAATGTTTAGATAACATGCAATAAATACTTTATAACCAAGTCTTGCTTTTCCTGCAGTTTCACTTGCCTCTAACAGTGTCCACTGCAGTTATAGGTTTTTAGACAAACAGACATCCCTATGGATGCAATATTGCAGTAGCAAAGTTTATCAAACATATTCTCTGCTTTGATGAAGGCATTCAAGGTCAGCTTTTCTAACAGAATAAAATTATTTAAAAGGCCTGCATGAAGGACTTCAAGATGACTTCCTGATTCCATAGCCTGGAAAAGCCAGGGTCAGTGGCTCTGTCCCTCTGTCTAGTCATCTGTAAAGCCTCCTCGGTGGTAATGAGAGTTACACAGGAGCACCAGGAGACAACTGACTTCAAAGGGATTTCTTCACATGAGGGAGATGCAAGCCCGGGTCAAGGTAGAGAATCAGGCTGTGAAAGCAAATTTCTTTCAACACGGGACCCAAAGCTCAGAAGGCTATGGTTGATTAAGGGCTCAGCTTTTCTGGGAAACTGGTAGAATTCTTAGTGGTTCTGACTAAAGGAAATATTTTGTTTCGTTTTTGCATTTTTGCATTCTCTGGCCATAAAACAATACAAAAAGAAAATTCACTGGTGTAAGGCGAATCACACTGTACTCACGTAAGTATACATACACGTGTCGTTTACACTACAGTCTTTATTATGCATCTTCTGACCACGTCTATTTCGATATTTTTCCTTTAGTCTTCAGACATGTGAAATCTGCACTTCAGATGCATCACCTGTAAGATCAGACAATATTCACTCTCCTTACATCAGAACTTCTTATGAGGGTTATAACAACAACCAAAGTATATGGTGGGATTTTCATAAAGCACACACCACTGTTAAATTAACTTTGCCAATTTGTTATGGCATAGCTATGGTGGAAAGATGCACTGAATATACACGGTTATAATTCAAAAGTTGAATTACTTTTAATTGATTTTTATCAACAACTATTTCTATACATTGAACACTTACAGTATGCTAGACAATGTTTTTGCTTCTTAGATACAGCCAACAAATAATCAAAGCAAAGCAAACTTCCTGCCCTAATCAATTTATATTTTACCTCAAGATCTTTGATCTTGTGGTCACCTTTTTCATTCAAGAGGTATGTTTGGGCTTTGTGTGTGTGTGTGTGTGTGTGTGTGTTGCTACTTGAAAATGGAACGAGGACATAGAAAACCTTTCTTTATTAATCCCTAAATAAGATTTGAGTGAGTGCTAATAAGTGAAATGGATATGAAGTTATGTATGAAACTCTGAAGACCAGAATTAACTTTCTTATGCTATTTTCTTATAGGATATGATCATAAACTCTGCATTTTTCAGTCTTATCTGACCCTCTCCCCTGTTCTCTTGTGGGCTAGGATAGGAGATGAGAGCCCTACCTAGAGATGGAGAGCAAATTATCCACCAGGAAGGACCATGCATGTCCAGGGTGAAGGTTGAGGTCAAGATGGGGGTGGGGAGTGTAAAGATGTTCCTCTCCACACAGCGCTGTTCCAGAGACTGACGCCTACTTGACTGGGGATACAGTTTTCAGAATAACATTTGTTTCCTACGAAATCATCTCAATAAACTGCTTTATTTTAAAAAATAATGATAAACACATGAAAAATCCATGCTCAGGACCAATGAATATTTGAAAATATTTATTGCAAGTATGTATGAAGATGATAATTCTATCATGAGTAGTACGAGATAAAATAAGACAGATCATTCTGCCCAAAGACCTCAGGTGAAGCATAGCATGAGAGGTACAGAAACAGGGACATGATATTTCCTTTAGAGGCAGCTTCTAAGCCCTTGAAGAAAAGAAAACTATGCTTCATCATCTAGAGCAATGTAGCCATTGAGGGTTTTAAGTGAGAATGTTTCATGGTCTTATTTGCACCACAGGGGAATCCTTTTTTTTTTTTTTTTTTTTTTTGCAGTTTTTGTCCAGGGCTGGGTTTGAACCCACCACCTCCAGTATATGGGACCGGCACCGCCACCAAGGGGAATCTTTTTATTGCAGAGAACAGAGACTGAAATACTGATTTAAAGCAAGAATGTAGGTAAGTAATAATGGTCTAAGTTAGCACAACAGCAGAAAGACTGAAGAGAAGCGTTTTCAGGAATATTTGTTATCTAAAATTAGCAAAAACTGGTCATTTGTTAAATTTAAAATTTGAGGACACAAACATAGCATTCAAGTTTCTTGTTCGCCATCACCACCTGAGACACAAAACAGATGCTGAGAAGCAGGTTGCAGAGGAGAGGTAAAGAGTGACATGTGTGAATATTGTGGTGCTGGTGGATCAAAACCATCAGGCTAGGGGTGGAGAGATTTATAGCCAATGAGGGAGGGCTTGGTTGGAAGTACCGATGTGCAGGTTGAGAGCAGGTAGGTTTACCACCACATGAGGATGAGATCATCTATGGACAACAACGGCAGAGATGGTAACAGCCTGGAGCATGTGTCCACCACTGCTCCTTGTAAAGCTGGCCAACATTAACATTGGCAGGTTGGAGATGAAAGGAAGGCCATGAGCAGGCCAGAGATAGCAAATGGAGGCTGTGGTAGGCAGAATTCTCAGATCTCCACCATCTAGTGTGTTGCCCTATATCACTCCCTCTACTCTAGTGTGGGGACCGGTGGATATGATGGAATAGCCTCTTTTTTTTCTTTAGTTGTAGTATACGATTCCATCTTAGCAGACTGGTGAATGAGTATTCTGATAGTTCTAAAGTAAGATGTTATTCTGAAAGAGGGCCACATGGCTATGATTTAATTACCTGAGAGAGCACCGGCTGTAGCCACCAGGAAAACAAGAACCTTGGTTCTTCAACCACAAGGAAATACACTCTGCCAGTAGCCAGAAATACACTCTGAGCCAGCAAAGCTCAGAAAAGGGCTTCCAGCTCCAGATGAGACTGGATTTCTGCCAGCATCTTCATTTCAGATTTCTTTAGCCCCAAGCAAAGTACCCAGCTACGTTGTGTAGACTTCTGACCCACAGAAATTGACAGATACCATATATTACTATGTAAAATGTGGTCCCGTGTACTATGCACATCATTTCCCCCCCCCAAACTTTCAGGAAAACATACCTTGAGAAAGTGGTTGGAGAGATACCTGGGAAGGGCTAATACTCCCGTGGCAAACCTGCAGATCTCTCCCTTCTCCCATAGTTGCCTGCTCTGTGAAGTCTGCCCCTTCCCTCTCTTGGGAGCTCTTCCCTCTCCCCAACATGAGGAGCCGTGGCCAAGACGGCTCCACAGAGGGCTACAGGACAGGATTTTCTGAGGCCTCTCAGCCCATGAGCACTCAGGCACAACCTGGTGCCTGTGTGGGACTCCTGGTCCCTTTTGTGTAGCTGGGCCTTTGGCTTTGACCCTCACCCCACATGGCCACAGTCTACTTTGCCAGCCTGTCACTGTCCCCTCCCCTGATAAGAGTACTCAGCAGAAGCTATTCTGGCCTGTTCCCACCAGATCCCCAATCCTCCTGGGCTAGCACCCCATGTGCTTGGCACATGCAGGTGGGAAGGTGCAGTGGCCTTGAGAGGCCCATTGGGCTCCCTCACTCCTGAGCCATACTACCCATGTATAATGTGCATTCTTATTTATCCCTGAGAAATTTGGGCAAAAGAGTGCATTATACATGGCAAAAATATGATAATAAAGGAGCACTATTTTAATCCACTAAATTTGTGGCAACTTATGATCCAGCCAGAGAGGTAGGAAGGTTTTCCTTGTCAACAACATTGGTGTTACATTGAACATACTCGTGGTACAAGTATAGAGTCTGTACAAGGAATATGTAGTTCTGATACTTAGGGCATGGTACATGCCAGTAGCAGTATACACCATACATATATATATATATATATTTAAATTTGGACACTCAAACTTGGGGTTCTATGCCTTCCTCAGTAGTCCTAAAAGCCACATCACTGTTTCTCTCAAAAGAAAGAAGCAAATGCTTATCTTGAAAGCCATATGAGCTTGCCAGATTAGATGTCAATCCTGGACAAAAGCTATAGCTATATAGTAGAACCTCTGTTCGTCAACCACCCAAGGGACTATAACAAAGTGGTCAACATATAGAGATGGCCAACATAAGGAAACAGGCCTACTTTATGACATGTGGTGCATGTCTGGTCTATAAAAATTAGGTCAATGCCAGGAAGTAGTCAATGTATGGAAGTGGTCAGCTATGGAGGTTCTACTATATAGTTCAGTATCTTAGGCATTGAGGAGAATTTAGCAAAACTGTTTTTAAAAAAAAAACCCACCATCATCAAACCCATCATACACTTACAAAATATATACCAAAAAGAATTAATGTCTTTTTGGCAAGACAAATGTCCATGGGGATAAATTACAATCTTTCTTCCTTCCCTGTCCCCTTCATCCTCAAAGGGAGAAAGGCATAGCCCTTTATTAATAATCTGCAAGTATTCTCTGCACTTGCTTGTCAAAACAGTCTGCTACAATTTGAATAAAGGAAGGTTTCAAAATGCTTCTCAACTTAACATTTTCCAGGGTAATATTTTCTTGAGTTGACAGACAAAGCCTTCTCCTGACAAATGAATGTACTCAAGAGATTATATCAATGGCTAATCCAATTAAAAATCTTTGATATATTCAATTATCTCTGCTGTGAATTTGATGAGATGTAGATGGTGGAGAACTGAAAGTTATATTTACTTTTCACTTAAATCTTTATTAATCATTTTTCTATTTAACTTTAGGGAAATTATAACTTCTAATTATTTTTCCTTATCTTTAGAATGAAACAAACTAATAATAAAAGAATAATCCTACCCCCTGTTTGGGGGGATTTTTTTAGGTTTGCTTTTTCATGGTTAGCATGTTAAGCTTAAACAAACCTATTCTACTGAATTCAGTGGGTAGAAAGAAAAAAGAAACACATGAGTAGGGCCAACCAAGTATTCTGTTCTGGGGTGCGTGTATGTGTGTGTGTGTGTACACATACCACATGCACTTTAATTAGCAATATGCCTCACAATAAATCATCAACTCATTATATTAACCCACTTTTACAATTGACTGCTTTTTGTATTCTCTAGACAGAGCTACCAAGGAAGTTTTATTCTCACAGAAATGTTCCAAGGAAAAAACAAGGATTATTTTAGAATAAAAATTATCAAAAACCTTAATAGAGTATAAAAGCATCATGAAGGCAAGGACCCTTCTTAAACCTCCTTCAGACTATGGGGTTTTGCTTGCTTGTTGGTGGTTGCTTGCATTTATGTGAACGAAAGGAGGAGATGAGGCAATGTTGTAGTTTATTTTATATTATCCTCTTCTGTTTCATATTATAGTTGGTGTGGGAAATACCCATCCTCTGATTTATGACATCACCTGTTCTCTTAGAGGCATTATTTTTTCAGATGTCCATGACTGTTTTAGAGTTAAAACGGTCTCCCAGATCATTCCAGTAAACACCACAATAGGACTGTGAATGCCTCGTAAGAGTATTGGAAGCCTTATGAATATCTAGATATTTACTAATAGAATCTAAGGGAGCTTTGTCTCTTTCCTGAGAATTTCCAAGCAAGATTACTGTATCCAGTTCTCTTGCAGATACAGTCTAAATGAAGGGAAAAGCATTTCTTAAGGTTTTTATAGCACTGTCCATTTTACCTGAAACCCTGACGTATACTTTTAATTCTACCTTATAAAATGTTACAATCTTTTATTTTATTTTACAAAACCCACAATCTTTTATTAACTGCTTCCCCCATGAAAAGAACCTGGCTACAATGAGAATTCTGTTCACCTAGTTGTCTGGCTATCATAAACTTGGCCCTCCTCTTCTTTACATCCCTAAAGCTTTCATGTGTGATTATCATAACTCCCTTTTGAGTGGGATTATATGTAATTAAGTTTTCAATCAATTTGACTAATTAAATGGAAGTACTGTCTGTGGGCTAGATCAGCAGACTAGAGATCTGGGTTTCGAGTATTCCCACTAATTCAGTAGGTAACTAGAACAGGTTATTTAACTTCCAGTTTTCTTATGAAAGTAGTAAAGGGGGAAGTACTTAAGGTTAGAGTCTACAAGTCCTCCAATTTTTCCATATTCCTCTCTCTAGCCCTTTGTTCTCTCTCCAATCTCAAATCCAAATTCCCAATTGCCTCCTCTTGCTGGGGAGGGTTGTCACTCACCCAATCCATCAGAAAAATCAGCCACAAAAGCCTGACAATTGCAATCCCCTGGATTCTCCATATACTACAGTCTTTGACTTTATAGTTTTTCCTGCTCAAATGGTGGTAGACATAGGGAAAAGACTATATTAAATGGATTGGCTAAAGATTTTGACTTTCTTTGATTTCTTCATGAATATAGTATACTGTTGGGAAAATATCCTTTGTCCTATGGATGCTACTAGCTTTAGAACAAATAGAAAATAATAGAAAATAATTTCTGAAAGTCAGCTTAGTGATAGTCCGGCCCAGGCTCCTTACATTTCATTATATAAGGAAAATGATACCTAGGAAGGATGAGGGTTTGTTCATCACAGCAGGAGGTAGAATTTTGTGACTCCTCCCAGTGCTTTTGATGCTGCTTGCCATGACTCCAGTCATGACCTTCTTCGCCCAGTCACAACCTTTTATGCCAATTAGCACGATGCCACCTTTCTAAAATAAGGAGATATTCAGAGCAAAGATGGATCATCTCAATGGCAGGACTGGTGGTCTCCATCTAGCTCCTCTTGGGTGTCCAGAGAAACAGAACATACTAGCAGGGCAGTTTCCCAACAGCCACATTCTTGACACCTATCAAGTAAAAGAGAGCTGAAGTAAGAACCCTCGTGAACATGTGACTTCCAGGAAAACAAGCAACCCCCTACATGAGCACCAAGAGGCAGATAAACACTGTCAGCCTGTCTGGTATCAAAGAGCCTCCTGGTTGAGCTACAGAGAGCTTAGCCCTGGGTCCAACTTTCTCCTTCTCTTGGGCCTTTCCTCAAGAACAAAATGACCCCAAATCCCAGTCCCCAAATTTCAATCACTGTCCTAACTTCCCTTCACTAACCTTGAGCATGTATTTCCTTCAAAGAGTCCATTAAATTTCTCCTAAGCTCCCTTCTTTGTCCAACAGAATAAAGCAGTTTCCCTTACTTTATACTTCTTCAATATTTATATACATCATCTGTTCTGTCCTATCGTGTATTGTAATACGTTGCCCCAGATGCATTCTCTAGGCACTTCGTGTGTATCTTTCACATCTCTTCCCAACATTACACATTCTTGAGGGGACAGGCCGTGACTTCTGCTTCTCTGGAATTTCTTACAGCATTTGCCACTTAATAAGCTACTCTGAGCTGACATAAATCTCAATGGAGACCTGAAAAGGGGTGTGTTTGTTTGTTTGCTTGTCATGAGCCACTCTGTCAATGTTCTTGTCATGGTTAAAAAGAAAATAAATGACATAGACCTTTGGTGAATTAAACTGGGTTAGTACCTAAGCAACAATTCATGAAAAGCATTTATAATTTTTAACATGAAAGCAAATTATAAAAAATGTCTGTTCTTTTTTTAAATTTCAGATTAGTTATCTATACTTTAAAATTAATACAGATATCTAAATGTTAATATAGCTAGATTAAAAACTACTACAATTGTTATAGATTGGTTTAAAGTGACCCCTGAATTAGTAGTTGTGATATAGAAGTAATGAGTACAACTAGGGCAGAGATATATCTCTGCATTAGAAAGGAAATCATTTTGCTTTTCCCTGTGAAACTAATTCTTATTCTGTCATGCTTATTGCTCACAAATGTTTCAGGGAATAATATGGATTAGAGCTATTAGGGACAAGTCTGCAATGTTAAACAGTAGCAAGTCAAAGATGACAAGTCTTGTCATCGAATGAGTCAAAGATCAGATACTAATATTGTATTAAAACTAAGTGATGTGCACTCATAGTCTGCTAGTCTGTTTTCTGGCAAAATGTCAGCAGAGAAGCAACAGGAAATAGCAAAATGTGGAAGACAAAAGTTGCCCATACTTAAAGGACGGTAATGAAACAAAATGAAGTTTGTTTAATTGAAACAATGGATTGTTTAATTAAAAAGAAATTCCTATCTCCTATTCATTAAGATATGCATCATCAAGATTCATTTTAGAACAAAAATCTAATATCTTCTTTGTAATTTCAGTGCTATTTTCACCTAATTTTGTTTTCTAGAATAATGCCAGCTGGGGGAGGAGAAGGAAAATATTCTGCATTTATGCTTCCCCGTATACCGAGCGTAGGCCAATGCCTCAGATAAAATTAACAACTTTAAGAGAACTGCATCAGAAATTCTGATTAGTCTAGAGATATAACTGGGAGGTGAGAAGGAGCATGACTCAGAGCCCTCTTGAAAGCTTTAAGATTTAAGACTCTTAAATTTACATTCATAGGCACTGAATGGTGGCAGATCAAGGAATTTCTAGGAAACTCTGAAGGCAACCTGCACCTTGGATACCGCCTTTTTAATGAGAACATTCAGAAGAGTAGAATAAAAATTTGGATCTGAGCTCTATAGAGACAGCACCAGGGCAAGTGAGAGCCAGCACTGGGCCACACTGGGCCTCGCTGAGGAAAAATAACTAAACATGGGCGAAGGAGCTCCTTAGAAGCTGAGAGGCAAAATGTCATCATGTGCATTCTTTGTGCAAACATGTTGGGAGAAGCACAGGAAGAAGCACCTAGATGCTTCAGCCAACTTCTTAGAGTTTCCTAAGAAGTGCTCAGAGAGGTGGAGGACCATGTCTGCTAAAGAGAAAGGGAATTCGGAAGCTATGGCTAAGGCGGACAAGGCCTGTTACGAAAGAGAAATGAACACCTATATCCCTCCTAAAAGGGAAATGAAAAAGAAGTTCAAGGATCCCAGTGCATACAACAGGCCTCCTTTGGATTTTTTATTGTTCTGTTCTGAGTATCACCCAAAAATCAAAAGAAGCATCCCGGCCCATCCATTGGTGATGTTGCAGAGAAGCTGGGAGAGGTGTGGAATAACACCGCTGCAGGTGACAAGCAGCCTCATGAAAAGAAGGCTGCACAGGTGAAGGAAAAATACGAAAAGGATCTTGCTGCATACGGAGCTAACGGAAAGCCTGACGCAGTGAAAAAGGGAGTGGTCAAGGCTGAAAAAAGCACAGAAAGAAGGAAGAGGAGAGGAAGAGGAGGAAGATGATGAATAAGTTGGTTCCAGCACAGTGTTTTTTTTCTTGTCTAGAAAGCATTTAACCCCCCTGTATGCAACTCACTCCTTTTAAAGAAAAAAAATTGAAATGTAAGGCTGTGAAAGATTTGTTTATAAACCGCACAGTGTCTTTTTTTGTATAGTTAACACACTACCGAATGTGTCTTTAGCTAGCCCTGTCCTGGTGGTATTCTCAATAGCCACTAACCTTGTCTGGTCCAGTTATGGGGGTTGTAAACTGGCATGGAAAGTTAAAGCAAGTTCTTGTTGGTGTACAGCTCAAATGAGTGATATATGGGGATGGTCTTTTTTTTCCATCATCAGTTGTCTCTGATGCAGCTTATACAAAATAATTGTTCTATTAACTGAATACCACTCTGTAATTGCAAAAAGAAAGTTGCAGCTGTTTTGCTGACATTTGGAATGCTTGTAAGTAAATACAATTTTTTTATGAGTTCTGTTGTCCTTTTCATACGTCTGAAATTTTTTTCTTGAAGGGAAGCCTGTCTTTTGCTTTTACCCCATTATGGATCACATGAATTATTACATTGTTTATCTTTTCATATAATTAGCTGATAAGAAGCTTTTGTCTACAGAACCTGCATATCATGATGGGGGTAATAAAAGGTAAATTGAGATCGTTTTCATCTATAAATGAAACTCCAAAGTTGATGACAAATTTCACATAGCCCACTTATGCTTACAAAGTGATGAGTGTAAGCAATCTACTCACAGAATGGGATTATTAGAATCAAACATTTTGAAAATCTGTCCTTGAAGGACCAATAGAAAAGTATGTTCTGATCTTTACTTGTGGACTCTATTCTTTAACTCCTATTTCCACGTAATGGCAGTTATATTTTGTAATTCCACATTAAAGAAGACCTGAGAATGTATCCCCAAAAGTGTGAGCTTAAAATACAAGACTGCCATATTGCATTTGTTGTTGATGTTAGCCCCAGCAAAGATTGGAAAAGTGCTGACTGTAAATGTCTTTTCCCATTTATCTAAATATGGACTGCTCAGGAAACTTCAGATCCTCCATTAAGAGTATCTTTAATTGGCTCGGCGCCTGTGGCTCAATGGGCTAAGGCGCCAGCCACGTACACCTGAGCTGGCGGGTTCGAATCCAGCCCGGGTCCACCAAACAACAATGCCAGCTGCAACCAAAAAATGGCCGGGCATTGTGGCAGGTGCCTGTAGTCCCAACTACTTGGGAGGCAGAGGCAGGAGACTCGCTTGAGCCCAGGAATTGGAGGTTGCTGTGAGCTGTGATGCCACAGCACTCTATCCAGGGTGACAGCTTGAG